>KZ808480.1:137328-150065 GCA_000696205.2 Oncopeltus fasciatus | reverse complement strand
GAAGTGGGACATTTTTTATTCGCTAGAAACTATATATTTATATATACAATTGAAATAAAGTGATGAGAAAGTTTCTTCATACTTTCTGCTTGAGAGTGGTGTCATTGGTCACCTTCTCTCCCCATGCGATTGTCATTGAATTTTATTATTATTTTGTTCTTTGTTTATCGTTCTAATCAAATTACGAAACGTTTTTATTTTAACAAAATGTAATAAATAAATAAATGTTTAAAAAAAAAAAAAAAAAAAAAAACATTCTGCTGAAAAAAAGCGGCGAGGTACATAAGATGAGATTTACTCTATAATCCCATGTATGCGATTATATATATACTATCTATCCATAAATGAGTGATGGATTTGTCTGTTTCAGAAAGGAGATCCAGGATGAGAGGACGTCTACCTTCCAGGCAACCCACCGGCCTTTATGTGCATTCAAGCCCACCCACAGGTGAGCACACAACAGAAATACTGCTGATGATATGGGAATGAGATAATATGGTGAGGAGAGAGGTTGAGAGGGAACCACAAGTTCAAATTGAGGGTTTTTGACCCTAGAGATTATTAGTAGATGTTATTTTTGTTGGGGTTCGGTCATGGTGGATCCAAAAAATTTAATTTAAAAAAAAAAGAGTATTTTTAAATTATCTGCCGTCGTTTCGGCTCACATTTTAAGCCATTACCAGGGTTATCATGAAGGCGAGAGGGGACGTAGTGTCACCTGGATCACATTTTCATGACAAACATGGATAGTCATGGTCATTTTACAGTCATGAATATCTGATCCAGGTGACACGGCTCCCCTTCTCGCCTGAAGATGGCTTACAGTGTAAGCCGAAACGTCGCAAGATAATTTTAAAAAAATACACATTTTTTAAAATTATTTTTTAGATCTACTTTGATCGAACCCCAGCAAAAAGAACATCTACTCATAAGTAGACCATTATCTTCCCTCAACTTCTGAACAATCAAAGTAAATATTTAATGAATATTTCAGGCTAATGGCTACTTCATTTATTATTCAAAATATGACCTTCACTTCTCTACTTCTTGTTGGAAGTCGAAAGGTCAGATGTAAATGACAACAATTCCAATAACACTAATTTTTTTAGTTAGGTAAAAAATCACAATAATTAATATCTAAAATTCGCCAAGATTAAAAAAAAAAAAAAAAAAAATATCAAGATAAATGTAAAATTAAAACTAAAATAGCTGAGTCTATAGAGAACAGGTAGTTGGAAACAAATTACGCTGACGATGTCTTTTTGCGGGCTGAAATACTAAATAGAATACTCTGCTGAAACAGCTGTAGCCTTGTTCTATAAATGAACTAATCGAACCGCACCTCTAAGAATAGAGCGCATAGGACTACATCTTCTTCAGCCCTTTGAGTGGATGGGTATAGATTGATTCCCGGGTCTAGCGGAGGACCAGGAACAGGGGAGGGTGCATAAATACCCCACCAAGTATAGTACGTCATGCATGCGATGGAACGGCTCTGGAAAAAATGTGAAAAAAAAAGAAAAAAAGTACTTAACACAAAGATTTCATGAAAGGGAAAAAAAGACGAGGTGGGAGGAAAAAGAACATTGAAGTAATTACGCCAACTTCAAAAGGAACGTTAATGCCAGGATTGCGTGAGTCATCAACTATCTACATATTCATAATCCACCGCCCCTCAGGAATATTATTCATTTTATGCAGTAAGTTTGTTAAGACGTATTTGTGATTAAGTAAACAAAATATGTACGTAATATTACGTATGTGATGCTTGAACTGAAGTGAATATACCTCGTATAATCAACGTTTACAGATTATATTTAGTACAGACACTCGTAGAATATCTCACAAATTTCTAACTTTGTGGTTTCGAGATGAATTATTAATATGGATTTGACTTAAGCATATTTCCTTCATCAAGATGCCAACCATACTACGTCATTTGAGAAATATTTTTGATTATTCCCACACAAGAGAATTTATACTATATAGTTTATTTACTATTTAGCTATATAGTTTGTGTATATTTGCTAGAAAAACTCTTATACACACACGTTTGTAGGCTAATTGCTACTATAAAATTGGAAGTCATTTGCAAAATTATGTAACTGTTATGCTATGGTTTGCTATCAGTGCACTTTATTATTTTTTTGTGTGTGTGCGTGTGTGTGTGTGTGTGTGTGTGTTAGCCTCCCTTGCAACCACTTAGGGTCATTGGTGGAAGGGGCTATCTACAGGTTGCCACCCTATTTTAAACACCCTTGGCTCAGGACAAGCTTCCATATATAAATAAAATATTGACCTGGGCGGGATTTGAACCCGCGGCGTCAGGATTGCGAGACCCGTACGGATCCCCTGAGCTAGCCTGGCGCCCCGGTTTCCTTTTTTGAGTCTAAAATTGACTCTGGAATTCGTATAATGTGAAGATTGTGAACGCCTCCTTAAGTCACTTTAATGAATAATTTAAGGGTTTGTAAAATCAGCATTGTTGGGGGGCCAATGTAAAATCACAGCGAAGACATAATCTGGGCTTTTTCACAGATCTTTTTTTTTTAATTTTTATTAAGACGGGCTTATTCGATACCAGAGATAAAAAATCTGGTTGATTCAGAAAAACGACGTCTAAAACATGTTTAGAAGCCAATACACAAATTATCTTAGAATATTAATTGAACACTAACGTTCATTTATGTTAAACTCTTATAACTCTTAGAGCTTAACATTTGTAGTTTACTAAAATTTCCCATCAATCGAAAGTGGAGGAATAATTTATGTCCATGATGCATTCGGCTCAGCTGTTAATTTAAAATATTACTCATATCTTCTTGGCATTAAAGAGTTCTGATTATATGCTTTTTAATTTTAATAAATTCTCAAGAATAACAGTTCATTCAGCTGCTTGTATACTTATCAAATATGCAACTTATTATTTATAAAACAGGAGGAAAATTTCAAACCATTGAGAAGAAGAGAGGGAGAGAGTGAGGGAGAGAGGGAATGAATGTTTTATTTATGTTGAACCTGGGGTATATAACTTGTTTGATCAAAATTAATGAATTATCTGTAAGTATGGTTTTCCTGGTGGTTGCTGAGCGGATGGGGGAGAAGTCTGCGGTTTGAGGGGATGATTGGCTGGTGCAGTTTCCCTCAGCTATGAATATTGATGGAGTCACGAAGGGGTTTGATGAAAGTAATGAGAACTTGGATTGGCTGTGTAGTCACCGATCAACTTGCTATTAACCGTGCCGTTTCTGCCTAAATAACCCATTGGCCAGCTCATCACCTCAGCTTTTCACAGCCAGAGGGTGGTTTCATTCCTAAGGGTTTGAACATTTTATGCTATCGTACAATTTTATTTTTACATTTTCACAGCAATTGCTGATTGCAGGAACTCCCACTTACAGTTACAAGGAGATCATGATAGTCAAGCTGATACCATAACTTGAATTCTTATAAAACACTTCAGTTCCTTACCGGTCTTTGATAGAATAAAATGGAATAGTCCGTTTAAAATATTATTATTGTAACTTTAAAATAATTTAGATTACTTTGATGGAACCAAGTTGGCTTACCTAAATAATTTAGGTTAGTTTGATGGCTAACTGAGGCTTCGTTTTGAGTTTGTTGATCCGGGCAAGGGTAACTTTGGAGGATGTAAAGGTAAACCGATCCCATTGCCTGGGTTTCCTTTTCAACGTCTTTCCACCTGGATCAAATGTTCATGAGGTCATGAATAAGACGTCCCTTCTCGCCTTTATGATAGCCTGGAAGATGGCTTACAATGTAAGCCGAAACGTGGGCAGATAATAAAAAAATACACATTTTTGGACCAACAAAAAAGAATGTTTTTGGACCAACCTTGACTGAATCCCAACAGAAAACTCTACCAACTTGGTTAACTTTCCTGCAATGTGGAAATCGAGTTCCTTGGTTCCGCATAGCAGAACGTTGACTTATGCTTGTTGGTTATCAATCCGCGGTGGTCTTGACAGCTTTTTAAAGTAATTTACGTTTTCCCCGATCCTCTCTCTCCCACTCCATTTGTCCCGCTCTCACTCTCTCTCTCTCTCCACACACATCCACACACATATACACCCAATGCGATTATTGAGAGGAATTTATTCAAAGAAGTGAAGGAACATCTCCAATATTGAATTGGAACTCAATGAACTCATGGAATGCCAATAAAAGAATAGAAAATATTTCTTTAAGGTAACCGGGCGTAATAGTTATTTCACAGCCAAGAAACTCAACCAGTATTCTTTTATTAGTATAAGAAATAGTTTTAAAGTTACTCTAACAAATTTTAAAAATTAGTTGCGTGGGAGAGTTTTCTGAACCAAAAATGTTAATCTTGCGTTTTATTTTCCGGGATTGGTTGTTTTCTTAATGAAATTTAACATGTAGCTTTTAAATGCAAAAGGAAAAGCTGAGTTTGTTTGAAATTATATCGGAACAATAAGAATATGGGTTGCTACGAATATAACGTTCAAATATAAATATTCATTGACTAGTATCCTGAGGAATTCGCTTTTTTATGCTGTTAGTGAGTGACGGACAAATAATATTCACTTAAACTCAGAATAGAAGCACGTGACAACAGAGTAAGATGATTTCGAGTCTCTTCATGCGCTATAGCTATTGTCTTTTATCGCTCAGACTGTCTGGAACTCTGTAAAGTGCTCTCTTTGCATGAAAGTTTTTAAACTCTTCTCTGAGACAATGCCGACGACGGACCATCAGCCAAAGTCTCCCTTCCAGAAGATGAAGCAAGGTTATTTCTTCGTGATGGGCACATTTAAGAAAATGTCCAAGCTAGTGTGCGTCCTTAAGTTACTTTCGTACTTGCAACAATTTGCTCTGCGCAACCCGAAATTCTCAAAGATTTTTGTGCTTAGTGAAGTGTGTGCGGATATTGACTTTCCTTCGCACTCACAATTTTATGCCTCGAGAACATTCAAGAGACGCCTTCCTTTATATCGGCACGATCAGTCAATTGCCTAACTTGACATCTTGACATTTTAAATTATCATTTTAGTATATTATTATTTTTGCATTACCTTTATGATACTAAATGATTTTAAGGGAAATTTGAGTCAGTAATCGTTCTGTACTACTAACCATGGTAAATTTTTATTCAGAAATATATGATCCATACCTTGAGAAGAGTAACAAGGGAGGGGGGGGGGGATTTGCGTGTAGATAACTTCAGTTAGCATCATAAATATTTGCGACGAACGTGTTTGACTTGTATATTTATAATATTTATAGTTCGAAGAAAGAACACATAAAAGTAGCTCAAACCCTATTAAAAAACAAGTAAATGTAAAAGTCTGTTATGGAGGGGAACAGTAAATTAAGTAAATTTCTCATGTTTTATTAAAGACGGACCTGCGTTACTTTATGGGAGTAATTTGAACTTACAACACTTTAAGCCAATGAGGAATGAAATAAAGATCGTTTAGGCTGTCTCTAGACTGTTCCGGATGAAGATGATCCATCTGGAACTAATGCGGTTGTGAATTTTAAGAACTGAAATTCGACGATGTGGATCAAAACTCCAATACCCAAATGTAATCTGAAAACTACCCCCAATATCTTTGAGTGCTTACTTAATGAACTCATGGAACTCAATGAAATGAACTGATCGCTATTCCTACAAACCGTACCTTTTTCCCCGTTGCCTATTTCATCCTCCCCCCATATATAATACACCGATATATTTTTAATTATATAGTGAAAATAAATGTGACCTAGAGTGTACAGTCATAAACTTACTAAATTCGTAGCGGACATAAGTATATACTCACAAACCCACTTCTTGGCGAAAATAGCTGAATGGGTTTCAGCTAATAGGAATTTTTTTTATTAAAGCAATAACTACCTTTTGGTAAAGTAATATGAGTTATTAAAAATAAATCAATAAAGTATAAGAAAGCAATTATCAAGTTTATTAATAATTTCCAATACAGTAGGGACGGGTAATTTATTCATAAGTTCATTACTTATTTTCCTTAGGAGGTAGTTATAACCTCTAGTAGCAACGTACTGTAATTATATTCAAAAAGGGTTTAGAGATCGCAAGTTTTTTAATTAAGCTGCTTGGCTTTAGAAGAGCTAAAATTTAAAAGTTTAAAATACAATTTTTTTCTGAATGATAAATAACTAGATTCGCTTCATCTATTCTTATAAAGTATTTTAACAGGTTTATTGAAATTTTATCATATTTCTCTTAAGGAAATCAATTTATTCAAATTGGTATAATGACGGCAGTTGAAACAATTTTTTTAGATTTTCAATGAAATAAATGAAATAATGCTCTGCCATTCAATCATCTAAGTAGGAGATTCTGAAAACATGGTCCTTTAAAAATTTCCCTTCATTTTGGAAAATAAAAATTTATTTGTATAAAACAAAATTGTTTTATACATATAAATTTTTATTTTATTCCTTTTCAATAAAGGAAGTTGGTTGTTGATGGTTATTAATAAATGATATCAATATGAAAAATTTATTCCTAAAAGGCTTAGTAAATGTATTTCAAAAAGGGCAATCAATCAATAAGGAAGGTACATTTGTTTAATAAAGAGATATTTTTTCATGTCTATGTCGTCTCACAATATTTTGATTTCTTTATGCACGTGATAGGTATAGTTGTTAGTTATAAATTTTTAGGTGTAGTTGGTATATATCGTTAAGTATAATTGTTAAGGTCAGTTGTAAGTTATAGTTGTTGCGTATAACTGTTAGGGTTAGTTGTAAGTTATAGTTGTTGGGTATAACTGTTAGGGTTAGTTGTAAGTTATAGTTGTTAGGGATATTTGTTAGGGTTAGTTGTAAGTTGTAATTGTTAGGTATAGTTTTAAGGCCCTGTTAAGCATAAAAAATATGTATCAAACAGCTAAGTTCATTTTTTCTTCACCAATTTAATAATTTTAGTATCTACATGTATTATGTAGACAAGAAGTGTAGGTTTTTCTTTTTCGAATATTGAGTTTATATATGTACTATATTTTATAAAGTTAAGAAATTTTACTGCAAAGAAGTTTTGAATATCATATTTATTTATGTAAAGTTTTTTCCGGGTTGGACNAACTCAGTCACCCGAATTCGCAAAAGTAGTCTTAGTTCTTAGACGTCTATTATAGCTATTTATAAAATAAATGAAGACATTTAAGTGATTACATAATTTATAAACATTCTTAAACTAAAACCACCGTTTTGGCTCCCTTTAAATAAAAATGAGTGTTTCATTTTAATGTCTCCCGTTGAAACATACCTGTATTTAACATTTTAAATACGAATGTTTCTTGTAAAAAAGGATCTATAATTTCTGTTCTCTCTGCATGGAGGTCAGTTGTAATCGACCGAAAAATATCTGCATCTATTTTAATGTAATGGCTTGAAATACAGGAGTTTATCAAGCCTCACCATCGACACGGGCTGTCAAATGTTTTCACGTCAACTGCATTGGATTTTTGTCTGTGTGGAGAGAGCTGAGAAAACCACTTTCATAGGGCTTTTTCTTCTTGAATTGTTGAATAACTATTAAAAAAAAAAAAATAGAAAAAATTAAAAATCATAGGTTAAAATAAAATGTAACATCAATTAATACAACATGAAGAAAAGAAACAGAAACAACAATGTTCAATTATGAAGTGATAACTATTTTCTCTGTGTAAATTCCCTTGACAACTACAGCTGGTTTGCTTACATGTAATCAGCGGTAGGTTTTCAGTCCTTAATAGCTGTTTTTTTGCTACAGATTTATTATCAATGAAATACTTCCTATTTATTATAAATAAAACACTTATTTATTATCAATGAAGTAAATATTCTAAGTAAAATACCATTTGTGAGTTGTTTGAAATGTTTTATATTTTTAGCTTACAGCCCAATTGGTTACAGATGGTTCCAGTAGAACCCTCTATCAGGAATTCCCCAAAAGCGAAGATTCGTTCTCCATCTAAATTTAGCAACTGCAACATGAAACTTGGCAACTGTTCAATATAGCAACATAAAAAGGAATGCTAACTTACCGAAATGGCATATTGTTTTGAGCGGGTAAAATACGACTGGCTGGAAATAAACTCCGTCAATGCCTGACCTAAGCTATTTTATTGTTTTCCTTTTGCTTAAAATCCATCAATACTTTTCAATAATTTTTTCGCTGAAATTTCGTGTAAGATATTCAAAACATTTATGGCATGTGAAAGCATTTGTTTTTAACACACACACTCACACACTCATAGTGTGTCTCAGTACCAATTTAAATTAAATTAATTTATAGTATATGATGGCCAACCGATCTCCAAAAAAAAAAAAGACCACTAACCAAAATATGAATCAATTCATCTTTACTTAAATTCAATTCTGCAAGGTTAGTGGTCTAAGAAAATAAACTTGCAATCACGTGAGCTTCGATAGAATGGAGACATTGTAGCCTGGAAATAGCCGAAACCGTTGGCGAATCTACTTAGGTTAGGAAAATGTATTAGAAAATAAACAAAAGACTGATAAAGTGGTTAATTCGAATTAATTTGGAAAGAATGAGCTTTATTGACGTGGAAAGGGACTTTAGCAAAGGCGGCAGTCTTACTAAGTGTATTGGATCAGCCTTGATTAAATTTAGAATAGGGTTCGAAGTCTTGCCCCATACCTAAATTTTAATATTCCAAACACTGTTATCTCGAGATTACAAAATTATTAATAATAAATTTTAACCAATGTTTTACTCTAAAAATTAGAACGCTGATTTTGTATTAAAACAATTGAGTCGAAGTTAGTCTTTTTAGAATATACCTGTACATTTCATAAGAGCCAGTAGCAATTTTTTTTTTTTTTTTTTTTNAATATAGAACTATCATACCTTCTGTAATTCGTCTTCATTGGTTTCTGCAAACCATCTTCTGTTGGCGAGCGCTTTCGGACATTGTCCATCTTCTTGGCCGAATACATGTGTTCACTGTCACTGTCTGTATTCAACTGCCAGAAGATGGTTTGCAGAAACCAATGAAGACGGATGATAAAAGGTATGATAATTCTTTTTTTCTATCTCTACTACACCAACTAGAGCATTGTGGTAATCGGAAGTAGCTGTATCTATAGCTCTGGCAAGTTTTAGATTTGAGACTTTTTTTTATTAATAAATTATAGTTGTTTTATATTAAGAATTCTCTATTTATTACAGTCTGTTAATACAAATCTTGCAATTTGATGGGAGAGAAGCTGTCTTCATTTTCTTCTTCCGCCCCCCCTCCTCACTCCCCATTTCTCCGCCTTAGAGCGAAATAACGAATTCCCCGCTCATCAAGAAATCCTCTCTCTCAGACTGAGTGAACTCAGAGGGCCGTGCAATCCAATTGACAGCGGTGCCCGATGAAGGCGAGGCTCTCCGATGGAAGTCGGAGTTTTCTAAGCCCCATAACAACGCCGCTTACCAATTTCGTGAGCAGTCTTGGGCCTTTAATGTTTCAGGAAGGGTGGGTGGTGGGGGGAGGGGGATGTTGACTCGGCTCTCTTTTCACTGAGGGCCAATATGGCATTCCTCCTGTAGATGGAATACTTTTTAAATAACTCCATAATTATGCATAGGAGATTAATATTAATATAATTANGACTCCTGAGTACAACACGACTCATGTAAGTAACTCGGGGTGGACTCCTGAATACAACACAACTCATATAAGTAACTCGGAGTAGACTCCTGAGTACTATACAACTCATGTAAGTAACTCGGAGAGGACTCCTGAGTACTACACAACTCATGTAAGTAACTCGGAGTGGACTCCTGAATACATCACAACACATGCAAGTGAATTTATCTTGGCGTGATAACCCCTGGATAAGTGGTTTAATGCCCAATTTTCTCCTGAACAAATGAATATTCCAACCAAGTCTAGTCGTATAAAATAACAAGTATTTTATAGAAGTTAGCAAACTTCTTATTTACAGTTCTGTCAATACTCATGATAAATGCATACTCCCAAAGGACTCACTTATCAAAAGTCCATTGAAAAACTGGAGGACTGCATAGCTATTCATTACTCAACATTAACAGATATATCAGTATCATATTTTAGAATGAAAGACAACTTGCATGATCAAATACATTAATGACAGGAATGACTTCAGCTATTTTTTTTTATTTATGCAGCAAAAAGAGTAATCAAAAGGAGAGTTTGTTGACCGTAGATATTATTCTAAGATGATTTTAGTTGGGGTTCGGTCAAGGTAGATCCAAAAAATACAAATTTTAAATAAGTGTATTTTTTTAAAGATTATCTGCCAACGTTTCGGCTTACATTGTAAGACATCTTCAGGGTTCTCATGAAGACGAGAGAGGACGTCCTGCCCCTAAGTTCACATTTCCATGACTGATGGAAATTTGAACTTCAGTCATGGAAATGTGAACTTAGGTAGAGGACGTCCTCTCTCGTCTTCATGATAGCCCTGAAGATGGCTTACAATGTAAGCCGAAACGATGGCAGATAATCTTTAAAAAAATACAATTTTTTTAAATTTGTATTTTTTTGGATCTACCTTGACCGAATCACAACTAAAATCATCTAATAATCTTAAATATCGAATATGCCTCCTCTAGTTTCCAAAGATAACTCATATGTTTATATTCGTAAATATAGGAGCGCTTATGTGTAAATATTATTGAATGTGAGTCAGAGTTCAAACAACAAATCTTACACTTGTTGTATTCTATGATTCTTTTTGACTCGAAGAATAAAATGGCAAATTTGGCCTTATGTTATAATAAAGCTTAAATAATAGTATGACTTCTTTATTTTAAAAATGTGGATGCTAAATATATATTTATAGAAAGTATATATAGAAAATGAAACTCTTGCAGCTCCGATATGTAGCAATCAAGATCATGTAGGTGGGCAGTGTACACACAGAAAAAGAAAATTTTTTTCTTTCCTATATTCCTCTCCATCCCACCTGTTCCTGAGGGCTAATATATATATATATATATATATCTTTTAGATCTCTAACTTGCCCTTTAAACTCACTGGTCTCTAATTTGATTTGGATTTTTTTCTCCTTGTCTATTCAACATGGGTGGTAATGCCCTCTTGTATATTTGATTTGCTTTTAATTATACCCGCGGGCAAAGCTGGTTAAGCAAATTTTAATTCCTGAAAGTAAACATTTGTTACTAAATAGCTTGGTTGTTTATTTTAATGGGATTTTGGTAAAAGGAAGAATGTTATGGGTTAGAAGCATGGTCAAATTGCAACATATGAAACATTATTAATATGAATGTTACGAAATTTATGTCAACAAATAGTATTGTATATAATCTATTTCCTGTAAAATATTGAAATATCACTACTTATTAGATGATTTTAAGTAAGTAATAAAATCTAAATGAACAATTTTAGACTAACTGATAAATACTTTACATTTAATAAATTTTTATTTTCCACATCACTTAGAATTACAACAATATCATCATTTCTACCCTTAATTAGTTAGGCAATTTTATATATTTTTAAGTGGATATAAATTTCTCACTGCGTTTAAAGAGATAGATAAAAATGGCAATGCTAAAAATGCCGATTTGTGCATTGTCATCATTGAAAAAAAGATATTAGTGTTCTGTTGGAACTTTATTATCTTATGCTCACAAATGCAGTGAAACCCACATATAAATTAGTGTATGCATACAGTGGGTTTAATTATAAATATTTGAGGTCAGCTTGAGCAACAAACCTCTTGCTGATAACGTTTCAGGGGGTAGGGGAAACATTGCAGGCAAACATTTGCCTAAAGCTGCATAGCGTTGAGTATGAGCACATCCCACATCCTTAACCCTTGTTCCCTCTACGGTGGGAATATTTTTTTTTACAGGTTCATTTTTTTTTGAAGGGGGGTTTCCTTGAGTTTTTTTTTTTTTTTTTTTTTTTTTTTTTTTCAAAATATAACTAAAAGAAAAAAAACAAGGGACCGACATAGTTATGTTAATCATATAGCAATATTGATGATATTCGTACAGAAGCTACTGGCGAATTTAGGTATAGGTAAAAATTTTAATAGCTTCAGAGGGGATACCACTGATTAGTGGATAATTTGTGGTGAATAGTATGAAATAAATAGATTGTGCCCATAAGTAATAAATTTTTGAAATCATAACTATTGTAAACATACCTCTCTAACTGTAACATAAATTTTTATGTTATGTAAATAAGCAGATAGGTCCTATTCCTGCTGGTACCATGACGCGACTCGGAAAAACTTCTATTCTTCACCGATATCTGAGGAGGAGCAGAAAATTTGGTTTTTTCAAAATTTCGTACGTAATTATGATCGTTAATATTATATTACAAGAAAAAAAAAGTACTGAGCAATGAAATGAAATTATCCAAAATATATATTCTAAAACGTTTCACGAAATTCCTTAATTATAGAGAATGTTTAAAAATGTAATTTTAATGTTATATATATAGAGTAATCAAGCATATGTGGGATAGAGAGTGCAGTGCACACACAAAAAGAAAAAAAAATCACAAATAGTAAAATTTTCGGGGATCTCTCGCCCTTCGTCAGTGAGGTCACTCCTCTTCTTTACTAGAAAGACTCATCATTCCTCACTCCTCACTTACGAAGATCCCCGAAAATTTTACTTATAGTGATTTTTTCTTTTTTGTATATGCACTGCACTGCCTATTCCACCTGTTCTTGATTACTATACATCGCAGCGGCGAGTGTTTCATATATATATA
>KZ808480.1:95030-110334 GCA_000696205.2 Oncopeltus fasciatus | reverse complement strand
AAATAATAATAAAATTGCCCCTTGAGATTTATATAGCCTTAGATACCCGTAAAAATAAAATAATTAAAAAAAAAAAAGCATTTAAAGTAATAAAATGAAGGGGATACCCGGTGATTGAATTCTGACCGCTCTTAGTCTCGAGGCTTATTATCACTGGCAAAGAGAATGCTTTGTTCCTCTTTGAATAAAGCTTATGACTTATTTTCTCACCATTGTTTTGTAAATCTATAGTAGTCAGTGGTTGAAAGGGAGGCTAACACTTAATAAAAAAATAAAAAGATCCTTATTAATAAGGTTTTGGATTCTAATTATAGTAGTTAGGTTTATCGAACCCTTGCTGGCTAAGGCTTCAGGCAGCGCAATTCAAGGTACGTTGCCATGTTATAGCGTTTTTTTTTAATATTCAAAAATAGCTTTTTAAAAATAATAAATAANTAAAAATAAATTTTTTTTTACTTTTATTTATTTACTAAATTCTGTTAAATAAAAACATTTTGTAAATTTATTACGATGGAAAGTAAAAATGACATTCAATGTCAAACACATGAGTAAAGAAGGTGACTAATGACGCCACCCTCAAATTATTTATAGGCTATGTCCCCAGGAGGTCACGGTGCCATCTTCGTTTGAGTCGACGTGGAGGGTTGTAGGGGTTGGAGTTGGACGACAAGGAGCAAGTGGATTATGATGGTATGGCAGTTTACTGTGGAAAAGGGTGAAGCGGTAAGAAATGAAGTCTTGAATAGAAGGGGTATTAAGATCGTGGTGAAGTGAAGAATTGGAGACGTAATAGGGGGCATTTTCATTTATTCTCAGGGTTTTGGATTGAAAGGACTGGATTCTTTGGATGTTGGAAGGCTTGGCGGCACGCCTGATTTTTACTCCGTAAGTCCAGATTGGCCGTAATAAGGTTTTTTTTTAATATTCAAAAATAGCTTTTTGAAAATAAAGTATCACGTATTCAGTAATCTTTAATTTTCTGACGACATCATGTAACACATTTGTCACAGTAGATTGCATGTTGTTGGGTGACGTTGGGTTTCCTGCCCCGAAGGGTTCGTGTGATGTTAGGGCCAGGAGTGGGTTCCTGCACGGCGAATCCTCAGCGGACCACTCGGTGTTAATAGACAATAATTCCGGCTAATAAGTGGGTTTGGGGAGAGGGGAGGATCGATGTGGACTCCCCTTGACCCGCCGTCAGTCTGAGCGCGGACATTCCCCAGGCCATCTCCAGACGATAGTAAGCGAGGAAGACACGAGCACCTACTATCTAGAGCTAGTCACTTTAACACTCTGCTTTATATAGAGCTCAAGACAATGTCTTCTCCAACCCACAAACTGCACAATGCTTTCAAGACATATCTCTTTAACTTTCACTTTCATATTCACCCTAAAATGAATCATTTCTTCATTGTACAAGAGTATTGTGAAGTTCATCCTGAGATCTCAGAAATTGTGGCCAATTTAATTGCCGTATGCATCAACTATGGTACGATAACCAGTTGGAAATTTCCTGGCAATTATCGTCTCGCTTGAAGTCTAAAAATCACCAACATAATTTGTTTTGTATGAAAAAATTTTCAGTATAAAACAAATAAAATACTTTTCTAGTCGCCATATTTTTGTATTTATTGAACCCAATAATTATTTGTTTCATCAATAACTATGTGAGAATCTTCAGGGAGGTTAATGTTTATTAACTAATAGTTTTTAAAAATAAATTTGTAGAAATGTTTTAGCTAATTTTACAAACGAATCGTTTGTTGTTCCAATTACTATTATTTATACACTATGAATAGCTTTTAGTGCTCTCACCCTTAAAATGTATTTAACGTAGGTATATTTTATTAAATTATGTTTTTATTTACGAATAAGAAGACTTACTACAAATACAATGCAGTTCGTTTAATTCTTTCAAATCTGATTGAAGCTAAATGCTTTTATCTCCATAAAAAAGGAACGGATACTTAATAAACTAATATGATAGAAATACATTAACAACACAGAAATAGAATCTATTATAAATAAAAACAAAAATTTGGGAAAAATAGCTAATAAACATTGCACGATTTCATGTAATAAGTGAATTTCAAAAAATAGATAATATGTTAAGTCAACCATAATATATTATTTACGATAGTTGTATTTTACTACAGTAAAAACATTTTTAAGACAAGTAATTTTATATATAAATTACAAAATTCATATCTCATATCACTTTTATTATTTTATATTTTTTTCTCGAACTCAGTAATTTGTAACTAAATAACGTCAATAAAACA
Source organism: Oncopeltus fasciatus (assembly GCA_000696205.2). NCBI lineage: Eukaryota > Metazoa > Arthropoda > Insecta > Hemiptera > Lygaeidae > Oncopeltus > Oncopeltus fasciatus. The sequence continues at coordinate 108,052 of KZ808480.1, read as the reverse complement.
CACAGACACACACGCACACGCACACGCATACGCACGAACACACGCACACCTACACAAAAATTAAAGGAGGAAGGAAAAAAGAATAGCTGATGTGTGTAAACTATACATGAACCTGTCTAATTTAGTTTTTTATTGATTATTCTGATTGAATTGATATCCTTATATCAATTATATAAGATAATACATTAAAATATACGTTGTCATATTTTAGTAATTTTCGGAGGCTGGGATTATATATAACAAAATGTTAAAAGGAGAAATGTCGCAGAAGATGTAACGTTGTGTTTGCCCCAGAACATGGAATATGTATTTGTAATAGAAAGCTTATAAACTAGAAAGTTTACACAAATGACTTATTGTTCAATAAATAAAAATTTAACTTAAGGTAGATTCCTTTACTTTATTATAATTAATTTAAAGAGACCACCCTTTGTGTGTGAAAGACACCACCCTTCTTATGTCTAGCATAAACTAGTGTGCCCCTTTATTATTATTTATTTATTTTTTTTTTTTCAAAAAAACCCATTAGTGAGTAAAAGTGACTTGTCAAAGTATGCAATATAAAAACCCCTATATGAGAGCTCTGTTAGAATCTAATATATTCTTTTGAGAACTTTTCAAGGCTGTTAAATTGCCTTTTGAAGGGAAGATTTGACAAAGTGCACTCTATTTTCCTCTAAAAGAAATTTTTTCAGATATATTTACAAAGAATTTGGTATAAGACTCGACTATCTTCTAAAAAAAAATTTTTTTAACCAGTTTCACCATAGACGTTCCCCATGTCCCAGTACTATTAATTCTATCGTTGCAAGAATATAAAAGTAATAAGAAAATAGTACTTTTTTTTTCAAAGTATAGATTAATTTCTCTAAAAAACATTTTTAATTCATAATATTAAGTATTCATTATAATTTGAATAAACATCCTATTATAAAATATTCTTGCAAATATTATTAATTTGTATTATTATTTTATTTTATTTTTTTTTTTTTCTGTGTTAGCCTCCCTTGCCACCACTTAGGGTCATTGGAGGGAGGGGCTATCTACAGGTTGCCACCCCATTTTAAACACCCATGGCTCAGGACAACCTTATATATTATAAATAAAAGATTGACCTGGGCGGGATTTGAACCCGCGGCGTCAGGATTGCGAGACCCGTACGGATCCCCTGAGCTATCCCGGCGCCCCGTGTATTATTATTAATAGTCAAAATATATCACTAAAATATCAAGTACCGAAAAAACAAACTAGCCAAACACTAAATAGCAATGGTGATGAATGAACTTCAATATATAATTCAGAGTAGCAATCTATAGTAATGGTATTCTTAGTCAATTTTAAATTTTTAGGAAGTGAACATCATTTTACCACTTTATCTGTCTATCTTGAGATTGTAAACAAAATAATAATTGACAATGAAGAATTATGTACTTTTATGTAAAGGAAGTACATGGTTATTCCTTGTAGCACTATAAGTAATCAATATTAAGAAGATATGAAATACTGATTGACAGTGACGAATGTGATAAACTGAGAAGCTGAACTTCGGCACTACGTGGTGTAGTTATCCCTTTGAAACAAATAACTATCTAATATTACTAGAATTAACTAAGAAACTGATTAGCAAGCAGAGCGGTTAAGCTTTAAAGACAAGTGGAATGATTATATCTTACAAAAAAAAAAATACATTTCAATATTACTAAAATAAGAAATAAACAGATTGGCAATTGCAGTGCTAAAAAACAGTACGAAGTGAAATGGTTATCCTTAGAAAAAAATAACTTTTCCACAAAAGCTATATTGCCGGTAGTGTACATAAATTGGATGCTAGAGGTCCTGAGTATGAATCCCTTGAATATGAATTTCGTGAACTATTGTTACGAGTTCCTCCCCGGGGCGCCTTCAGCATTAACATATGAATAGCAGACGAGAGTACTACTCCCTTCTGGCATTAATAAGGATGTCGGCCTTCCCGGATTGAAGAAATCCGGCAGTTTACTGGTGACAAATCATCGCTAGCAAAGTAAAAATCTACAGAACGTTAGAACGGGCGTTTGAAGCAGGGCTGGTTATCCTGCATCTGGAAAACTGACTGATCGCGTTTTCGAATATTTGAACGTACGTATGGCAGGAATTCACCTCTGAGATCTGTTTGGGACATAAAATAAGAAATTTATTATTACAAACATATATCTAGCTTGCTGATATATTGCACCAACTATATATCAAAATTGTCCACTGTTCATAATTGAACTGTACTTTGCTCACACTTATCAGAACTATATTTAATGCCAATAATACATTGAATATAATCTGCAGACCTACTGACTAAACTATGTATATATAAATATATTGTCCATATCTACACATTACTATGTATCGCTGCCTCATGAGTTACTTATTAGCATGACCAAACGTCAAGGATCTCAGGTACGATTACTCTAGTACCATATATCTCCAATTTTACACTCTGCCAATATATTGATATGAGATTCTAGTATGCCACCTGATTTTAAGCGAGTTGAAGACACAGAGTCACTGTTGACATGCCGTTACGAAACATGCCTACCCTCGCCTTTCTGAGGAAATGTCATGAACTTCATACTGGAAAGCACCCCAGGGATGGGGAACTGAACTATATTTTCTCAATAATCTTTGAATCCTAGTTGTTTCCCCTTCAACCCTCGACCGAATCAAATGTGTATTAAATATGCATAATTTTTGAACTGACTTACAGTCCTAACTGTATTTATAAATCTTATTCAGTATTATATATATATATNTGTGTATGTGTGTGTGTGTGTGTGTGTGTGTGTGTGTGTGTGTAATACTTAATATATCTAAATAAAAAAAATCATTCTTAATACAACTTATCTTGGCTTAAAAGCTTAGGACTATGCTGAACAACGAGGTTCTTTCCACAACAAGCTAATTACTATCGCACTTCTGGAGTAAGCAAGTAGGAATAATGCTTAGCCACACTTGCATCACAATAACAGTTGAATCCGGACATATTTTGACGTAAGTAGTCTGACTCAAAGGATTAGGGATAGGATCAAGCATTAGGGGGATCAACAACAAGCTAATTACTATCGCACTTCTGGAGAGCAAGCAAGTAGGAATCATGCTTAGCCACACTTGCATCACAATAACAGTTGAATCCGGACATATTTTGACGTAAGTAGTCTGACTCAAAGGATTAGGGATAGGATCAGGCAACAAGCTAATTGTTATCGCACTTCTGGAGAGCAAGCAAGTAGGAATCATGCTTAGCCACACTTGCATCATAATAACAGTTGAATCCAGACATATTTTGACGTAAGTAGTCTGACTCAAAGGATTAAGGATAGGATCAGGCATTAGGAGGACCAACAACAAGCTAAATACTATCGCTCTTCTGGAGAGCAAGCAAGTAGGAATCATGCTTAGCCACACTTGCATCACAATAACAGTTGAATCCAGACATATTTGGATGTAAGTAGGCTGACTCAAAGGATTAGGGATAGGATCAGGCAACAAGCTAATTATTATCGCACTTCTGAAGAGTAAGCAGTAATACTTTAGTAGTAATGCTTTGCCATATATATGTATATATATGTAATAAGTGAATTTCAANTATATATATATATATGTAACTAGAATGAGTCAGAAGGGGACAGGATTACAATGTTAATTACAAATTCCAAGTTTCAGATTTATTTAATTGAACTAGAAAAGCAATGAATGCAACTTGTATAATTATTAGCATATTTAAAGTTAGGCTTCCTGCCAGAAACAGATGTCTCTACAGTTTCAAAGTCCTTCCGTGTCCCCTTTCTGCCCGTGTGTTCATAATTATAATGTCTAAAGTTTATAATTAACGAGACAGTTTTCAAAACAAGTTGATTATGCAAATACAAAAATTTATATATGGAAATAAAACAGTCTATAAAGAAAAACATAAAAAAATAATAACATAAATATTTTACTGAGTCTATTTTAAAAACGATACATAAAATTAAAATATTTAATGAAACTTAAAACAGATGTAATTATGAAAGAGTTCGTAAAATATTATACTAAAACACTGCTTTATGCTTTAATTTGAAAGTGCAAGTAAATAAAAAAAAACTATTTTAAGGATTGAATTCTTGTTTAAAATCTTAGTACATGGTACTTTATTTCTTTTAGGTAATCTATTTTTTTTTAATCTGGGGAACAAAATAAAATAATTTATTCGTCGTGCCTGATGACCTGAATGACAATTTAAATTATTGATTAAAGGCAACGTCTATCCGTGCGATTCGTTAGGGATTCAAGGCGATAGGGGTTCGAGTTCCACCCTGGGCAAGCTTCTTATTTGAATAAAAACTTTCACAACAATATAAACAATAATTTATTATTAGCAGGTCAGGAATAGCAAAAAAAAACTTTTTTTTTACTTTTATTTATTTACTAAATTCTGTTAAATAAAAACATTTTTTAATTTGATTACGATGAAAAGTAAAAATGACATTCAATGTCAAACACACGAGTAAAGAAGGTGACTAATGACACCACTCTCAAATTATTTATAGGCTATGTCCCCAGGAGGTCACGGTGCCATCTTCGTTTGAGTCGACGGGTGCAAGGGTTGTAGGGGTTGGAGTTGGAAGACAGGGTGCAAGTGGATTATGATGGTATGGAAGTTTACTGTGGAAAAGGGTGAAGCGGTAAGAAATGAAGCCTTGAATAGAAGGGATATTAAGATCGTGGTGAAGGGATGAATTGGATACGTAATAGGGGGCATTTGCAATTATTCTCAGGGTTTTGGATTGAAAGGACTGGATTCTTTGGATGTTGGAAGGCTTGGAGGCACCCCAGATTTTTACTCCGTAAGTCCAGATTGGTCCTAATAAGGTTTTGTAGAGCGTCAGTTTGTTTTTAGTCGTAAGATTGGATTTCTTGTTCATGAGTCTGTAGTTAGTATGTTCGCCCCATATAAGTCGGGAGTCAAGATGAAACCCAAGGTAATGAACGGAATTTGAATGAAGTAAACTTGAATGAAGTAAAGCAATAGTGTTATATTTCACAATTTCAGGGAAGTCTTTTTTTTTTTTTTTTTTTTTGCAGTTGGAAATAAACTTCAACGAATTTTTCTTCTTTAATTTTTATTCCATAATAATAATACATTTGCCACACCATTAATTGATTTTTACGAGGTGATCTTGTAGGGTTTTAGAAGCAGTTTTAGGATCGGGATGGGAAGATAGGATAGCTTTGTTGCCCGCAAATAGACGGAGCTAAGAGGGTACTTGGATGGGTAGGGATGTCTGCAATATACAGGATAAATAGGTCGCGAATCACCTTTAATGATTACGAATTAAATAATGCTTTCAGATCAAACATCACTATTTAACTCGATACTAAGTTTGTATGAAATCGAGTAACAGTTGGATTAAAGAAGGAACCAGTTGGGGCGCCGACACAGCCCTTCGAGGCGTCCTAGGCTGGCGCAGGGGGTCTCACAAACACACACATACTTTTTATTTTTATTTTTTTTTTTTACAAAATTAGCATATTAAGGAAAATATTTAGTAATGTAATTTCGGTGGTAGGGCATGCCCATTTATTTCTCAGAAATAACTAATTTCAGCATTTGGCTTTCAATAATTCGCTTGTTAACGAATTGCAAATGGGGGATAGGAAAAAAGGACAAATAAAATAATTGCTAATGTCTTCGATAATAAATGAACAATATGAAATTGTTGTCACATTAATTTTTCTTAATTATAATATGTAACATTTTATGAAAATGAATTTATAGAAGTTAAATCCCCACGAATGTTTTGCGCTTCTCCCAAAAATACCTCCTAATGAGTCTAGCGCCAGTCTTAGTTGTAATTCCTCTTAGGGGCTCTAGCATAATTCATAAAATTAGCTGTATACTCTAACCGTTGCAATATTTAATGAAAAACGGGAAATTTACCCAGCTTACGGAGCCCTTGCGTTCATATCCCACAAGGTAAAACGCTGCCGAATTTCAGGAACAATAAGTAAAATCGACAGATAAAAATGAAAATAAAATAACGCAGCTAAGTGTTCGTGCGACATTTAAGAGTTGGGTCGTGCCTGAAATACTTAGCGTGAAGTAAGTGTGAGTACCTTGAGTCAGGTCTCTTGAAGTTGGAAATCTGAGTACGTCTGGCGTGCTCTCAAGTTGCCTGGGAATTGCTCTTGTTGGCAGGGCCCGGGTCACGTTTTTCTCCGCAGACATGACCCGCATCCGAAGGCACCTCTACCTTGGGCCTCAAACTTTTCCAGTGTACATGCACTTCTCGTTCTAGAAGGTGTCTACAGATGTACGTATTTCTTACTCTTAATCTTGATTTGTTTTCTACACATTTACTATTGATTACAATACTTTATGTATAACATTTGTTAATTTAATTAAAAAGGAAAAAAAAACTATTGTATAATTATTAGATGTTTTTTTGTTGGGGTTCAGTCAAGGTAGAACCAAAAAATACAAATTAAAAAAAAATGTATTTTTTAAAATTATCTGCCTGTCATTTTTTCATAATTTATATTTTTTAGATCTACCTTGACCGAACCTCAACAAAAAAAAATATAATAATATCTACAGTAAAAAAAAACTCTCCATTTGAACTATTGTATATTGTATTTACATTCTTGTAAATTACTTTCAACATAATTCTGAAAGAAATGATTACTTTTTACGTAGCCTTTAATAGTACGAAATTCATATGTAGTATTAATTGAACCGAATTCAATGGAGCCAGAAACTAAAAAAAAAATTTAAAACTTTGTAATCTTATAGTATAAAAAAAAAATAAAATAAAATAAAATAACAGAAAGGATTGAGAGAAAATAATTTTTTCGTCAGGAATGGGGTAAAATAAGCTGATAGGAATATTTTAATTCAGTTGAGCATAGTTAAGGGATGAAAAGCAAAATAAGTGACACGATCTTACAAGCTCCACAGCTTGGAGAAAGAGTATGAGAAGCTCAAGTTTTCAGGGAATTGTATTAATTAAAGTCCTTACTTAAGTGTAAAATGTTCAATATTAACGTTTAATATAATTTTTTTTTTCGAATTTAGAATATGTTGAGGGCAATTTAAAAAAAAAGTGAATATATTGCGTATATACTGTAAAATGTATTAAAAAATTAATGCGAGGGAATAGAATAAAAAATATATTTGTCGCAGCCACTCTTATTCTATTCCCTTGCATGAATTGTTTAAAATTAACGTGGATAATACACCACAACTAAAATTAATATTTATAAATGTAAAATGTATTGTATTAGTCATATAGCTCGATTGTATGTCTCAAGAAAGGTAGAAAACAAAGACAGATGAAGAAGAAAACATGGTGGAAAAGAATGAAAGAAATTAGGGGTATATGTGTGTGTAAAAAAAAAAAAAAAAAAAAAAAAAAAAAAAAAAAAAAAAAAAAAAAAAAAAAAAAAAATGAAAACAGATCTTAACGCTCAGAAGTACTTTTGGACTAAGCACTTATCGCACAGAATTATCTTTCAAATAAAGGAAAACTTAATATTATTTTAGGTTCAAGGGATACATATAGTTTTGCAGAGAATAATTCGTTCGTTATATTGGTGCTTGTAGCTTTTAATTAAAAAAGCGGTATTGAAGTACTGTATAGAAGAAGTCATTTTAAAATATATACCATAGAAAGTTGAAATTTCTTAATGATCTTCAACAGAATCGTTTCAGTGATTGCACAGTCTTCCGCATATTAAGGAAAATTAAATTTTCGAGAAAACTTCCAAAAATTTGTCTAATCGGTATTTCTGATCAAATGATTTGATTGAACTTGAGTAACTGAGATCAAGTGTATACCTCCGCTACAAAATCAAAATTTCAAATTCGACGGCTTTTTGTTTCTATGTTTAAAACGCGCACTCAGACCGTTATGTGAGACTCGTAGTCAGACGTCACGGATTACGTGTAATTAAGTAAATCATTTCATTTAAACGTAATTACACACTTTAGATTGAGGTCAATTTGCATTTTTACCCGTATACTTTAATTTGACATACTAATTTTAGTTTTTATAGGGATGAGAACATAAAATAGCTCATAGTTTTTTCTAAAGCTTATAGTGCAATGAGTATAGTATACGATCAAACAAACTGTCACATATCAAAATTTTAAGTTATTAGAAATAGAAATTTATGTATAAACATTTTTATTCTTTCCTGATATTATGTTTATAATTAAAAAAAAAATATATATATATATGTATGTGTGTGTGTGAGCATGTATCTATATTAAAACATTAAATTTCCTCTTCATTTATGAGTAGCACCCGAGTGTAACTAAAATCCCTCATTTCACCCTTAAATAGTAATACTATAGTGGTATAAATAGTTAAAATTCCTTTTCATTAAAGAGCAGCATTGTTGTTTACCTCAGTAATATCATTATTGGTAATTAGTACTTGAAAAGTATATGATTTATTATTATAAATTAGAATCCATCTTCATTAAATTCTGAAAGGAGGGTGAAAAGAGACGCTTCTTCAGGGGCTATAATCAGTCTTGACATCGCTTTTAAATGGAAGGTACATTGTTATAATTTACGATATATAATAAATTTAATATTCCTGAGGTGCGTCTAAGAACGCAAAAATAGTCGGGTTTTGCGACTTATATAATAATTAAGGGTTATTATTATTCATTTGTGACCTTTCAGCTTACATCAAAAATTAGAAAGTAGGTCATAGTTTAAAGAATATTTTCATTGAAGAGTAACACTCTAGTATAAATAACATCCCTGGCTATTGGAGAGTTGTCCTCTATTATAAATAAAATCCCTTGGCTTTGAAGTTAGATTGATACTCTAATTTAAATGAAACTTCTCAACATTGAAGACACTCATTGCATACAACACTCATTGCACTCAAGTAATCTCAAGGCTCATTGAATAGGAAGAATGCACTTTCACTGTACTTACTTGGGACAAGCACGAGGAAGTGAGCTTTCAATAAAAGTATACAACTTTCTCGAAGTTAGACATCAATAGTATTTACAATGGCGGTACTCAGTCTTCATGTTAGATATTGAGAATGTGTCAGTTCCGGATTGACACAATTCACTAGTGGATAAACGTAGCTTCATTTTCTTCGGTTCCTCCATTTTCAGTACTGAAGCTACCACGGTAAGGAAAAGTCAGGACGCAATACCCATATCTCCTTCATTTCTTTATGTTTGTTTTAGGACTAGCTGATCTTTTTCCGCAGCATCTGAACCTTAGTCGTCATGTCAGGGGACATCTGAGCCATCATGAAATCATTATCTGAAAAATCTAGGTCCCTCAAACTCTAATGTAATGGCCATTGGATCTACCATTTTCTTCGTCCGAGTGACCTCTTGATTGCATCTATGATAATGAGAATCAGAAATGGAGATAGAACACGCCCCTGCTGCACGCAGGTCTAAATCCTGATTGGCTGAGACAGGTTTATCCTCTTGGAGAACCCTGCTGTCTGATTCTTCTCATCCATTTGCTTTAAAGAATCCAGCACTTCTACTGGTTAAATCACATGATGTCCCAGTTCACTGAGTCAAATGGCATTTCGAAACAGGTACTGTTCGACGCTGATCCTCAGTGTTATTGATGTCACCAGTGCTCGGGATCTCTCTGAAGCCGGCCTCGATCGCTTCCTTTATTCCATAAGGAATTGTTTATGCAGTTTTTGGTGTCCTCCTTTTTATAGGTAGTTTGTATGTTTACGTTTTTTTTATTATTTTTTTTTAGAATATCTAAGAAATTCAATTACCAGCAAAAGTCAGGTCGGCAGAATCAGACTTGTTAGTCTTTAGTGCTTTGCCATTTTTATTTAATTTATGGTAGCTATCAGTTCTACCTTGTGTCCAAACAGTTGCCTGATTGAATATGAATAATGCTGGAACTTGATAGTTTTCCTGATACGGTACTGTTTTGAAATGGTCGGTGAGACGTAGCCGAAGTGCTTTTCAAGTGTTTTAAGAATGCTACCATTTTCTGCCGCTTGTCTGTTCTTGATCTATCTCCTTGTTAATGCCCTGATAAGCGCCTCCGAGTTGCGTTGAGTTATATGCAATTTTCACTAACCTTTCAACTTATACTCATTTAACCTCTCTCTAAGTTTTCTGCACCCCATATGCGCGGGATTTTAGTCTTCGTGTACTTTTCTGTCAAGGGCATGCTTTGCTACTCACCTTTTATCTACTTATTGCCAAGTTTTTTTCTTGCTTCTCTTTCATTTTGGGCTTTTTGAAATTTTGCTCAGCTCCGCTGAAACTTCTTGAAGTTTCCTTTGGCATCTCCCTTCAAAGTTTCAAATAATCATCTCGTTTTACTCTCATATAAGTAAGAAACCAATAAAATTTCCTAATTCTAATGGTCACTATAGTATTCAGTGAAAAGTAATTTGGGTTTTTGATAAATTCATGGCCTTTGTACCCCCATTTTTCTCATTAACGGAATATATTTTGCAATTTTAATTTGCATGTGATGTAATGATACTTTTATTCATACATTATTATTTATTGTCATTTTCTGTACATTGAAATAAAATTGCAAGCACTTTAGCTTCTGAAAGATTTTAATTCAAAATATTTGTGAATTTTCGCACATTCAATTTGTTAAGTATTCGAAGAATAATTAATTTTCATTTTTAAAATTTATATGCAATACTATGCCATTGAGATGAACTAAACCTGTAGAAATGTTTTTAATTAAACTTAAGGTTTCACACCAGAAACCATTCACAATTTTTTTAAATTATAATAATTAAGATACTTAAACTGATGTCTAGTAAAGTTTTTCGTTTGAATTTGATGTGCACTAATAAATTTTGTAAAACTGTTGATTAATGTTATACAGTTTTGAATAATAAACATAATATTGACTTTTTATTTGCAAATTTTTCTGGTTTGAGAGAATATTGTGACCAACACAACGTCCAAATTTGTTGATATAATTTCGAATTTCTAGAAAACTCATATTCCTGATCACTAGGCTCAAAAATATCCTGTTATCCACAATAAAATCCCTCACTTTATTGCTCCTCAGTAATATGGCAAAAAAAAAAATCTTAATGCCACGTAGTAGTACTTTTTCAACGAGATGTACACTCACTAAAGTGTTTATTTTATTCGTCTGATTTGGCTGACCATTAATTCTGTCCATAAATATTAACTAATAAATAACAATAATTTGAGAAATCGTGAATAAATAGCCTTGGTAGATATTTTCACTATAACTTGGTTAAATCCCACTGAATTTTTTTTCTTTACGTTAAACAGATTATTTTTTCAATGGTAAACCAGGTACTCCATAAAAATTTGCTGGTGGAAATGGCAGATTGTTGGAATGATAGAAAAAAACAAAACAAAAAAAAAACAGTTTTGGCATCGTGTACATACATAACTTTTATTACAATAATATTTGTATGAAGAAAGTATAACCTGATATTTTATTATATTTTTCATACAATTTGTCTTCAGTGTAAAGAAACCTAGATTATTTATTCCAATTCACTAAAATAAAATAAGGATTAATAAATATTTATTTTTTTGTGGTATTAAATCCCACGTAAATTTTAACAATTTTTAGTGCAACGGAACAGAATAAAAAATCTAACCGGTGCGTTACCATTTACGCTACAAGGACAAGTCTGATGAGTTATTAAATTCCCCGCACTAGTGTCGAGAGTCTAACCTCCGAGGCAGACGAATATATCATCTTAAGCTCGATGGAGCTGACATAGTCAAACTGTTTAAATGACTCACGTTATTTACTTTTAAATTTTAATTTAATAAATATTAATTTTCTTGTGGTATTTAATCCCAAGTAAATTTTAACAATTTTAGTGCGAGGGAACATAATAAAAAATCTAACTGTCCCAGCCATGACTCGAACCTGGATCTCCTGCTTTCCGGGCCGGTGCGTTACCATTTACGCTACCAGGACAGGCCTGATAAGTTAATAAATTCCCAGCACTAGTATGTAAATGGTAACGCATCGGTATACCTGGTACTTATCCCTTGCACTAAAAATAGTTGAAATTAAGATTGTGTTCCGAGTTATTACAAAATAAAAAAAATAGTCATTAAATAACGCAATTCGAAGGGGATCGACCATTATTTGTAAGTAATGGGCCATTTTAAGAAATCTCAAAGACAAAAGGGAATCGCATTGCCGAGTGAAAGGACGTGGAATAAAAGGAAAAATGCGAAAATGTACGAATCCCTCTTAATACTCTCTCTACTTGATCTGCTGCTTCATAATGTGGGGAACTAAAGTGGAAATGGCGATTTTCGCATTTGAGATTTCATCCCTTAATCCCTTCGTTTCCGAGGAAGAGCGTAATCCTCTGGAGAATCATTGTAACGTTCCACGAGGATTTCAATTCCCCGGGATTAACTTATTTCTGTTCTGGCTCCTCTTAAAACACATAAATCTTCTACATCGCTGATGTTAAGCTTTGTGAATTTTATCTGTTACAGTGAGGAGTGCAAAAAATATAATGAGAGTATTAATAGTAGTAGATTGAAAGGCAATCAACTTCTAGGTTATTACGCCCTATAAATACCCCTTAATATGTCCACTATAAATCAGTTACTAAAATACAGGAATCGGGATTATTAACGACCTAAATTAATGGATTTTTTTTTATTTAAATATTATTATTATATATTTAATAAATTATAATAAATAAATTATTATTAACTAAAATAATAAATAATATCTCATTCTTTAATTTAGATTTTCCGGGCTATACCTGCTTTTTTAAGAAAGTTTAACAGCCCATCCACTGTAGAGGGGTTGTTCCCAAGGCACTCTGCCATATTTCTTCCAATGCCTTCCCTAGTGAAGTAATTCTGATAAACTGGGCAAACCTCTATGATGTGCTGGATTGTTAGGTGAACTTGGCAGGTATTACACTTAGGCGGCAGATCTTTGTTAATTAGGTGTATATGAGTAAGGTTCGTGTGACCTATCCGCATACGGGTCAGTATTACCTCTTCTC
>KZ808480.1:57501-74241 GCA_000696205.2 Oncopeltus fasciatus | reverse complement strand
ATCCATATTTTGCGGTGTAAAAACATTATTCTATATAAATAATATATGTTGAACTTCATTACATTCATTCTAAATCATTATAAATATTACACTCATTTTATAAAAAGCTCTTATTACCGGTCGGAAGCAGAGATGTTTTTCCAAAAATATGTATATTTTTTTCTCAATTATTAATGTACTTTTCAGTTTTTATTGAACTATGTGTTAGGGCTTATTTTAACATTTCAAAACGGTCTCTCTTACAGTGAATCATGTATATTATATGAAAAAACAACAACAATAATTTTTGAATTACAGAAAAATTTAAACAAATTTTTTAAGCATTTTACGAGAATGAAAAAACTTAGATGACATTTTTAGTAAACAACTATGTTTCCATGTTGATGAATGGTCGTTACTTACTAATTTACATAAAAATATATTAAACCTATACATTAAAATATGAAGGCATGTAATAAATTAAACACATGCCAATCTTGTTATGCTACTGATTTTGTTAATGCAAATGGTTGACTTCTTTATATTGACCTTTCCATTGGTGGTTGATCAAAAGAAGCTGGATATTCGGGATAAATATAGCCCTTAGCTTTATTACACTAAAGAGGATTTAGTTTATAGGTGAGTAAAGTAAAATATAGCAAGTATACCTACTTTCTAGTAAATCATAGTTAAATTTGGACCTTCTTTCATCTAACCAAGTAAACTCCCATCACCCGAGTAATATACTCTCAATATACCTTTTGTTGAATGATTGGGTCTGGTTAGCTAAGCTGTGAACAATGGAAGAAAGAGAGCTTTCCAGACTGTGCTTCTCGCGACTAATCGATCTTTTAGACTTAAAGACAATCCCATTTTCTAAGCACAAGGACTACGGGAAGCGCTTTGCCCAGAGGAATTATTGGTTTGTCAGGAAGATTAAGTGGCAGATGGCTAGTCACTTTGGGGCTTTCCACAGTCATCAATCGACAAAGATGTAATTATCTCGGAGTTGAGCTCTTCTTACAGATATACTAGAAGTCCAAACTTTGGTAAAGGGGATTAGAAGTTTCATTAAATCAATAATATATCAACTCACTACTGAAGTAAAAAGGCGAATTCATTAAAAGAGCTATGCTACTTGTGAAAGAATGCGGTATATACAATGACTTATGATAGATGACCTCAGCAATCGACGGGCTGAAAAGAAAAGAAAAGAAAAAAAAAATGTATATATATGTAGTAATGCTTCTAGCTCACGTGAGTTTGGGTAGAGAAAAAAACTTTTTTTTATAATAAATAGTTCACAGAGACCTGGATAGAAATATGGAGAACATATGTTTTTATAAAAATATAATTATTGTGAATTTTTATTGTGTATGTAATTATTAGATATGTCAATTAGTTGCCATTATCAAGAAATTATGACTTCTGTTTTGGGAATTTAGTATAGCAATTGTATATGTTTGATGAATTTAAGAATGTAAGCTTAGAAAACGGATTTCAAAGAACATTAGTATATTTGAAATTACCAATTAGGCTCAGGAGCCCCTCCAAAAATGATTTAAATCTGCTTATTTTGAGAAGCTATTGCAAAGAACAGATTAATAAAAATTAGCTTAAAATAAATGTCCACATCATACACTTGAAGGATTCCTAAAGACTTTGAATCCTAGCTTTTTTTGGAAAGGGTTTTTACGAGTGAATCTGGGTAAATGCATACATCTACATTAAGGTAAAAATCGTAGAAATCCTTAAATTTAAAAATAGGCCACTGATCCAATACAGGCATAAGCTACAAATAATAGGCTTGAGATTTTGAAGGACTCTATTGGCTCCAGTTTTCTACTTACATTTTCCTTCACTAAACTTAGGTAAAGAAATTTATTTTTATTTGATTTATTAATTTTGAGTCTGGAAGTTGTGAAATTGTTGAAGTAATTAATGATTAATTTTTGGATTACTGTATAAAATAACTTCCCTGAAACAGAAGGGGGTCACCTTTGATGTTTTTATCTCTTCTATCACTTTGTAATCTTTTTCCGCATATTTTACTTTAACAAGTTAATGCGTAAAAATTAATTACCTGAAAAATGAGGTAATTAAAATTTTTGTGTTCTTTTTATCTTCAATTTCACCTTTTTTCTTATATTTTTAATATTTTACCACATCGTTTATTTTATATTTTACAAACTAATTTCTTTTTTCAGCTACAGCTTAATTACTTTAACGTTTTCTTAACTAAATAAGTAATAACATTTTTTCAAATATTTCTTAATGCGGCGTCGCTTGAAGTTTAAATTTCTTCTTGTTTGAGTTGGTAATTACCCAGAGGTAATTTATTCAGCAGAAATATAATGACTTCATTGTTTTTATATGGCAAATTTGTTTCTTTCAGTCATTTCCATTAGTAAGGTTTTGATGATTACATTAATTTGTTAATTTTGCGGGATAAAATATCGTGACACATGTGAAAAAAAAATTGCTATATATTTAAAAAAAAATATGTATGTGTTAGCTTCCCTTTCAACCACTTAGGGTCATGAAGGGAGGGGCTATCTACAGTTTTCCATCCTACCTTGACATATACGTGACGCAGGAAAAGCTTTTATTTATCCATAAAGCTTGCCCAGGACAGGATTTCAACTCGCAGCACCAGGATTGCGAGACCCGAATGATCCCATAAGCTCCACTCGCGTCCCTATTTTCTATATTTTTAAAAGTATCAGCTTTATATAAGTAAATTTCATTTTATTAGTTGAGCATTGGCACGAAATGGTGTTGTTATCCATAAATGATATTTAGAAGTAATTATTTTAGAATACGTTAAAATGTTATTGATGTATCTTCTTAGATTAAATAACATTTCGTCTAGCGTAGGTTCACTTTCATTAAATCTTCTGGGCGTTTGCTGAAATATGTAGTTTCTGTGTGTCAGGTAGACGAAATGGAATATGGCCGTAAACCTCGTTAACCAGGCAATCGGTCAGGGCAGAAGCTTATATCTCCTCTGGCAGACGGTCACCTGATTACAGAGGCAATAATGCCGCAAATAAAATTTTAGTTCGCCTAAAAGTCGAAGATATTGCGGGCGTGGGAAACCCTTAAGGCGAGTTAGGGCCCTTCCAACTTGAACGAGCGTAATGATAAGTTTTAAGGCCGTCTACGAATGCAATACTGCGTAGACATAACGTGTCCAGTTTGAGTTAGTTTTGAGAAGCTGGGCTACTTTAGGATGGCATTAACCTGAAGGTCCATCTGGTATTAACCATCTCAAGTTCTTTTTCAGAAAACCATCAAACGTAAATAGCGTGCCATGGGAATTGTTAAGTATAGCATATACCTGGGGAGTCAGTCTCAAATGATGAGTTTTAAATGGGATAAAAACCACTTTGCTATTTTTCCATATAAATATTAATCCACTTCTTGGCAGGCTTTTTCCTGTCAGGCGTTTTTTGCAATATGTCCGATCCTAAACCCTTACTTTCTATCACTCCTTAAACGCAAGAATACCCTCTTATGTTTTCTCGAAGCGTGCCCACACTCTTTATTTTACTGTATCAACACTTGTTATGATTTCTCAAATCTGCTCTTTGATGGTCAATTCCAGGAGTATAAATTTTTTATGCTATCACCTGGTCTTACAAATATCTTTACTTTTGCTATATTCTTCCTCCCTCCATCTTGAAACCACCCGGCTTTTCAGGAACACTCGTGATTTTACCATCCCGTTCCATATCTAAGCTTTCTCTCATCAATCACTTTCCGCCTTCCACCACGTCTATTCGGGTTCTTCCTTTCTGACTCTTTCCAACATGCCAGAACCCTTCCTCGTACAGGTTTCCTAACAGCCACCTCTTCCCAATTATTTTTTCTCTCACATACTCCTGGATCCCATACACTCCTTATCATACCTTTCCACCTACCATAATCTCCTCAATCTTTCTTAAGAATGCTATACTGTTTAGCACCACAGGTTTTTCATCTCACATTTTCTTTACAATTCATTTCCAACACAATTCCTTCGTAACTATCTTTCTATTTATTTCTAAGACATAAAGTATCTTTCCTATCCTTTCTTCTGATCTTTCTTAGTGAGTAAAAAGAAAATGTATTTCTTCAATTTTTCTCTCTCTTATATTTTCACCGATAATTGATAAATTTGATTCTCTCTTTCACACACACCAAATGCTCGCTCACACTTTCTTACTTATTATCCAGTCTTTTATCAATTCCGTGCATATAAATTCCTTCTCACATTCAGCAAATTCTTTCTTTACATCCCCCATTAACATCCTCCCGTATTTCAGAGGGGAAATGCCGTCCAGAGAATCACACTAAACTGTAATGTAAGTAATTTGGTGTGAGTGGGTATATTTATATTTAAACACACATACACTACATTTGACTACATGAAGGATTTTGGTATTTCTAATCAATATTATTACATTGAATTCTGTTCAGTAAATCCCACATAATGGGCCACAAATAGTTGGAGGAGCGGCCCGGTTTCGCGGGTGCGGGAGTTGGGGGTTGCTGTCCATGGGGCCTCTTGATTCTCTAGTCATGAATATATTAGCTGAAACTAATACACAAATAGTAATGTTCAATAACTTTGCAGAAACCAAATCAACCGAACGAATAGATTAATTAAACACAAATTATCATACTCAATTTATATGAAGGACTTTCTTGTAGCGGAACAATAGGATGCAGGCCCGTCGTGACATGGGCTTGGGCTTTCTCCGCGGCGTCTTGCTGGCGCTCATGAGGCGCTCGGGGGTTGTTGTCGGCTTGGTCCTACCGAGCACATCCTCCTTCACAGGGCTGTCACCTAAAGCTATGATGGACCTTATATTCTATTAAAATGATGGTCCGCGAGGCGCCGCGGGGCAGGCTCTGTCTGTCTCTGTCCGTCGGGATGGGGCCTGTGTCAAGATCAACTTGTTGATCAAGTTGATTTTATTCATAAAATATGGAGGGCGCTGGTAACCTCTGCAGTTGAGCGCCGTAAATCCTCCCATAAACAACAACATAAACATTTCATTGAATTATAGCACGAGTACGGCTTAATGAATCTGGGTGGTGTAAAAAACTGATTTTCCGAACCTGCACATTTAGCTTAGTATTTAGAAAAATATTTATTACAAAATTCGATTTAAAATAAACTCTTTCAAGTTAAATTAAACTAGAATTATCTAGAGAATTTATAAAAAACATTAAAATGTTAATATTTAGCAAGCTAGGCCCGCTCTTTTATGGGTAAGTTTTACTTGTCCTCTATTTCACGCAAAATAACATCGATTCACGCCTTTATCCCATTTCTTTACTTATTTTTGTATATCATGATTTATTTAAAATTGGTTGCTCTGAATTATTTTCGATTTTATGTACTTGCATTATTGAATTTTATTGTAATAGTATATTATAGAATTGTTTCCATTTTTAAAAATTTATTGTTTATATATATTTGTAGCTGTTAGGCATTATATTATGTATGAAAAAAATGTAATAACATTTATTTTTAATACTTATTTTAATATAATTTTTGCTTTTAATTAATATAAAATCATTATTTTCTATTCAAACAGTTAATAGGGCTTGTGGTGAAGGGAATCACTTAGACTCACATGTCTAGGTATAATTGAGGCTCAATGTATGCTATGCGTATGAAGGCTTTTTTTTTTTTTTTTTTTTTTTTTTTTCTTAAACGGCATTTTAACCAGTGTGGTCATTGATGACAAATGTCTGTGTACCAGGCCAAGACCAAGCAAAAGGACTGGAGCGGAGCCGAACCAGGAATGGCGGAGCCCAGGACCGAAGGGGGGAAGCGGAAGACGACCAGTCTATGGACGACTATCAATACAAAACGCGTAAGCTATCTGTTCTGTTCTTGGTGGAGGGTGTGTACATGTAAGTGCCGCTCAGAGCGGACTGACTTAACACGGTCCTAAGTCCGGATGAGGGCTCCCCCCACCCCCACCCCCAACGATCCGACGTANGTACCCCCACCCACCTGCAAACACCACGCCCCCATCCCGCTTCCCAGCCGACCCCACCCTAGTAGTTAGATATCTAATCTAGGAGACATAATAAAAAATATCTATTTAAAATTTGCCCAAGAGCTTAAAATTAGATTAAGTTATATTAAGATAGTTTAAGCCAATTATATTAAATTGAAGTGTATAAATAGGATTAAATTAATTAAAAAGTTTTTTTTTTAATTGATGCAGTTGTCTGCATAATTTTTCTGTGGAGCTTCGATTAGGTCGAAGGGATGTTAAATTTCTTCCTTTCATTATTAAGAGCGATAAATTCAATAAAATATGTTTGATAGAGAGCCAAACTCAGCATGTATTGCACGTAGTCCACATGCCCCATGAGAAACCATTTGAGAGCTCCGAATGTTCTATTCTAACCTATGCTACAAAACAACCTCTTCTCTCTCACTCTCTCTCTCTCTTTTTAAAAATCTCTAATTGAGTTGATTCTTTTTTCAATATCTTTCTTGTTTCCCCACAATTTATTTTCATGAATAGTCATTAAATTTTAAAAATATTCTTTAATATAATGTATTAGATCGCCGTGTGGGACTCTTTGTGTGGAGATTATTGAATCGCGAGAATATCCGCTGTAAAATGTGTACCATATTTTGATAAAGATAACATATGAGTGTGGAGATTAGCACTTATTGCAGTGCCTGTGCCGTTATCAGTTCTGAATTCATCAGTGAAAACATGAAAACCGTAAGAAAATTGAAATTTAATCATTCAGTACTTATTAATAAAGTCTACAAGGCTTGTTTATATTTTTAATAACTTTAGCTGATTAAGGACAAATATTAGGAAATCGCATCTTTTGAGTTAACATTCTAGTCTAGAAATACATATAGATTTCTCTATTAGAGAATTTATATCCATTAAAAATATTGCGTAAAGGATTTTTTTAACTGCTAAAAATTTAAAGTAATTTGATAGTAAATTTAAGTTTGAGAATGTTAGTACGGAAATTCGTGGGGGAAAGTTGCGGTTATTGGAAGGAGTAGTGGGAAGTCAATGAAATGATTGGGGAGCAAATAACATTTGATATGTATTGGAAAAATATGATGGTATCATGAATGTAAGTGTTTTAAAAGATCCTCTTAATAGTAAATCTCAGACGAATGATCGCCCCAGAGAGAAATGACGATGGATAGAAAATTAGGAAGAACAGTTAACTCTAAGACCTAAACAGAGAAACAGACGTGCTATTAAACATATGGCATTTATTGGGCAGACCATGTATCACGTATGGGAGAAAAAGAAATACCCAGTGCTGGACACCGGCTTACACCTCAATTAGTAAGATGGTAGGCCAAGGCATAGATGGTTGGCAGAATGTCGCAGAATAGAACGCATTCGATAAGACGGTAGACTGAGGCTTAGTTGGTGGGAGAAGTGGTTGCTTATGCCTGATGGGAGAGGAAGAAATATCCAGAAAAATGCTGGACACCGGCTTACATCGCACTTGGTGAGATGCTAGACTGAGGTTTAGATGGTAGGAGAAGTAGCTGCTTATCCCTTATGGGAGAGGAAGAAATATCCAGAAAAATGCTGGACACCGGCTTACATCGCTCTTGGTGAGATGGTAGACTGAGGCTTAGATGGTGGAAAGAGTGGCTGCTTATCCCTTATGGGAGAGGAAGAAATGTCCAGAAAAATGCTGGACACCGGCTTACATCGCACTTGGTAAGATGGTAGACTGAGGCTTAGGTGGTGGGAGGAGTGGTTGCTTATGCCTGATGGGAGAGGAAGAAATATCCAGAAAAATGCTGGACACCGGCTTACATCGCTCTTGGTAAGACGGTAGACTGAGGCTTAGATGGTGGGAGAAGTGGCTGCTTATCCCTTATGGGAGAGGAAGAAATATCCAGAAAAATGCTGGACACCGGCTTACATCGCTCTTGGTGAGATGGTAGACTGAGGCTTAGATGGTGGAAAGAGTGGCTGCTTATGTCTGATGGGAGAGGAAGAAATGTCCAGAAATTTACTGAATACCGGCTTAAACCACACTTGGTAAGATGGTGGACCGAGGCATAGATGGTTGGGGGATTGCCAGCTGATACCTGATGGGAGAAAAAGAAATATCTTGAAAAATGCTGGGCATCGGTTTACACCGCACTTGGTGAGGTGGTAGACTTAGGCTTAGATGCTTTATGTAGGGGCAGCTGATGCATTTTAGGATTCAGGAACTGGAGAGTGGCGGCACAGAATCGAGCCGAATGACGACGGCTCATTCTAAGGTAAGCGCTATCTAAGGTAATGTTGTTTTCTGAATTAACATTAAAATGACCAGCCTTTCATAGAAATTAAAAATTAAAAATAAAATTTAAATTCAAAATTCATTCCGTCTCCATTAAAATAAAATAATAACATTTTTTTCTCTCACTCTTTCTCTCTCTCTCTCTCTCTTTCTCTCTCTCTCTGTCTCTCTCTCTCTCTCTCTCTCTCTCTCTCTCTCTCTTTCTCTTCTTCTGTCTCCATCTATCTCGATCTCTTAGATCCTTTCTTGAGCATGATGTGTGACTTGGGAAGTACGTAGGAATCAGCAACTTGTCATGTCACCAAGTTTGTTATGTTGAACTTTACTCTGGAAGGTTGAAACTCTAAGCCCTTTGAAGGGACTTAAGCTTTGAGAAATCTCTAAGTATAACATCCTCGTGTGAATAACTCTGTTTAACTTGTTGATGGATGTTTAAAATATATATTTTCAATGGGTCGAAGGATTTTCGATTAATAGAAAGTGAAAATGATGATACTAGGTGATTCAATAGCTTTAAAACTATAAATTTTGACAATTTTTAGTGCAAGGGAACAGAATAAAAATCTAACTGTCTCAGCCAGCACTCGAACCTGGATTTCCTGCTATCCAGGCCGGTGCGTTTTCCATTTACGCTACCGAGACAAGTCTGATAAGTTATTAAATTCACCGCACTAGCGTCGAGAGTCTAACCTTCGAGGAAGACGAATATATCGTCTAATATATAAATCGTCTAGACTCTCGAAACTAGTGCGGGGAATTTAATAACTTGTCAGACTTGTCTCGGTAGCTAAATGGTAAATGCACCGGCCCGGATAGCAGGTGATCCAGGTTCGTGTCCTGGCTGGGACAGTTCGATTTTTTATTCTGTTCCCTTGCACTAAAAATTGTTAAAATTTAGTGGGATTAAATACCACAAAAAACTAATATTTATAAAATCTATAATTTTTGGAATATTGTTTTGATATTTGTGTATCATAACAGTGTCAGTTGTACTATCTTAAGGCATTGTTCATTATCTAACTTTCCCTAGTTATTCAATAGCCTAAATATGCCTTTTATCGATAAATAAATGAGTGTTCAGTTTCATTACTCTGAACTAAATATTAGGCCTCTGCTGAAATGAAAAAAGAACAACATTTTTTACTCCCACTTGACATTTTAGACAATCCTTTAATCTCTCCTAATTTTCCGATTTCACGCATTAACGTATCTCCCTTTAATTTTAAATTGTACCTAATCCCATTAAGAAGCGCAAATTAATGCAAAATTGATGCCGAAAAGTCAAGATTTACGTTTCAGCTAAATCCCAACTACTAATTATTAAATTTTGCTGTATAACTCGTAAAATATTTAAACTTTTTTTTTATCAATAAACAAATCTGGGTTAATTTGTAAACTAAATCAACTAAATAACTACAGTAAAGTAAAGGATCATGGTTGTTGGAGAAGAGATTATGTTGATTTGTTCAGAACCATTTCAATTTTTATTTATATACAACTAAACAGTAAATAAGGAAGACATAAACCGTAAAAAAAAAAAGGTGTTTTAACGAATGAACGTCAATTTCAGAAATAAATAACAGTCCACAATAAACCAAGTATCCTAATAACATATTTAAATTGAGAGTTTGATTGTTTCCAAGGCTCAATCTATAAAATAATAGAAGAGTTTTTGGGGTCTGAAAGTTAATCTATGGTAATTAATTAAGTTCATTTTTATAATAAAAATATACTTTTGAATTTAAAGCTTATTCTAGTCTAGAAATACATATAGATTTCTCTATTAGAGAATTTATATCCATTAAAAATATTGCGTAAAGGATTTTTTTAACTGCTAAAAATTTAAAGTAATTTGATAGTAAATTTAAGTTTGAGAATGTTAGNACTCCAATTGTCCAGGTATAGAGGATCAGTTTTATAAATGCATTGGTAGGATATAGTTTTGAAAAGAAAATACTTATAAGGACAGCTCTAGACACATGTCCTGAAGGGAAAGAATAAACATCTGTCCCGTAAACCATAAACATATCAGGCTTGTTTCCAGTCGGACGTCTCCGCCTGGCCAGAGCTTTAAGAATTGTAACGAGCAGCATATCAAGCAATAAACCTGGAATACCATATTGAAAGTTAGTTAATTAGATGTATGATAATTAAAAATACTTCAATCAATTGTTAAAATAATCAACTGATTGTTATTAATTACTAATAATAATCCACCTAGTTTATTTTTATATATCCAGGAGGCATCATTTAAGGCAAATGTAAAAATAAAGCCTATTCAATTATTCATTTGGAATGGCTTATATAACAATACAACTCCAAGCTTCTTAACATTTTTGTTGAAAAAGTCAAATTAAAACACTATATCTGAGATTACTTAGTAAAAGAAGAGTTCATTTATTTGGAATTGAATCACAGAGAAGGAAAGATGGTGATCTTTAATTTACTTTATTTTTGTACTTTACATAGCTAACTCTAGAGTGAGTAGCTTCATACATTGTTTAATAAATTATAATAAAAAAATAATTGGCATCAGCAGTTTAATTAGCCCAGTCTTGGGGTATCTGTGTTTTGTTGTAGTTTAGGTCTCCTTCACGTAATGAATGCCTTTGACTAAACAAACTTTATTATTAACAATATTTTAAAATAATTGGAGAGCCGAGGCTGGGAAAGTTTCCCTGTGCCTAGATGTTTACATCTCGTCCACCCATCCCACCACCCAAAATAATGTAAAATTATATAATATTTGCCGTAATTACTCTCGAGGCCAGGCTCGCCTCTGGCAATCGGAATTATATTTATTTTTCTATTGCTAACAAACCAGATGCTAGCAGAAATAAGGTTTGTGATTGTATATATTTGTAGATTTCTTCCCTTATTAGAGCGAGAACTCTCCTTTACTTTTCACAGTCACATACTCACACAAATTTTCAGAGAGTTACTTAATTTGTCCTGCAGCAGTTGAGAATTTATGACGTGGCAGTTATACCGTCTCGCAATTTCAGCCTTCTCTAATGTAACTAATTTAGCATCGCGTACTAATTAGGCAGTGAATAAGACTTGCTTAAGTAATTAACAAGTGAGAACGTGGAGGTTTTATCTCAATCGATAAACACCTGCGGTATATTGAAATATTAACAAAAGAATAGATAATTCTTTCTAGTGTGATCTATTCGGCTGGTTTAAATATCCTGGAAATGTCCCACACATATATAATTATAATAAATGGTTTTTGATTGATCTTAAATGACCTAATAGGTAGCTTCACATTACTGGTTATTTCTACGCTAAATCGAAATATATTATTACGAAGCCAGATGTCCGATGTGTCATGGGAGATCCATGTCAATATGAATAAATAATATTTAATAAGCGTAGAACGCCTCAAGTCTGCCGATACCCACTAAATAAAAGTAGTAATATCAGGAGATATATTCTTATGAAAATTATAGAATTTATTTAATAATGATATTAGTTGTGGTATGCAATCCCACGTTAAATTATATACAAGAAATGCAAAGGGAGCCAGAAAAAAAATCTTGCTACTTCAGCTGGGACTCGAACCCAGGTCTCCTGCTTTCCGGGCAAGTATGGTGACCACTCCACACAACCGAGGCAGGCTAGATAATTTTTCTAACTCCTTGCACTTTACTCCCGAGTATAAACCCCTCAAGCAAGATGAATATATCGTCGTATACCCGAAGGAGCTGACATTGTCGGCTTTTTGTTAGACTCTCGTTTTTTTCCGACATTTCTTTTTTAAATAATGATATTAGTCGTGGTATGTAATCCCACGTTAAATTTCGTGGTTCGAGTCCCGGCGTAAGTAGTAAGATTTTTTTTTCTGGCTCCCTTTGCATTTCTTATGGAATTTATGTTTCTTCAACGAATTAATAGGTATTAGGCATTTTGATTTTAGGTTTTTATTGCCAATTGATAAATTTCCGAAGCTAATGGGCACTTTTAGAAGCATTTGTTTCTCTCTTTATCCTATACAAGCAATTCTTAAGCAAGGAGAGTCACTACTAATAAACTATCTTAGTATACCTATATGTCTGGTTAATTAAAGCATTAATAATTGGCTAGTGCAATAATGATCAGGGTTTCGGCCAGGATATAAACACCAAAATAATTTAATGTTATTTCATATATTGGAATACATTAATAATTAATACCAAATTATTTTTGTATACATTTATTTTACGTTCTGAGAGAAACTCCGGTGTCTCTTTTTTGTGCTTATGCACAATTTTCATGATTACTATCCAATATCAACCATATCCACATAGACTACCACTACGGTCTCCAGAATTATTCTTCATTATTTCTCATTCTTAATTCAAGAATTTCTTCATTCTATAAATTAATTCTTAAAAACAACTATCGATAAGATAAGTCCGGAATAAGAATTTATGAATATCAATTATATTTTAATATATCTACTAGGTTAATAGAGCAGTTTAGTTTATCAATTGTGACAATCTTCACATTACATGATTGTAAAGACTGAATAGGGAAGCTTATATCTCGAAATGTCCTAGCAGAAAGTATTGAATTGTTCCGAAAATAGGAATCGTTATTTAAGATAATAAAAAATCCATATTTTGTGAATGATCATATATCGCAAGGCAAATCAATGTTTGCCATTTATTAACAATCATATAATGTAATCAGTGGTTGCTTTTTAATTAGTGGGAACCCATTATTAGGAGGTATTTTTACTGCTGTTTGGGATTATCCCTACCGAACGTCCATAAGAACATAAGCACATAAAAAGAAAATATGCTTTGGAATAAACTTTTAGATAAATCTCGTCATAATTTATAAGGGAATTATTATTTGTAACCATATGCCATTTATTAGTGTTTCGTTTATGTAGTCTCAGTAGAAAGACTTTTACGAGCCAAAGAAATCTGAGTGAGTGCTTGTGGGTTTGAGACCCGCTCTGGGCTGACTACAATCATATATTCAAAAGGAGAGTTTGTTGACCGTACATATTATTCTTAGATGATTTTAGTTGAGGTTCGGCCAAGGTAGATCCAAAAAACACAAATTAAAAAAAATGTATTTTTTAATAAAGGATTATCTGCCAAAGTTTCGGCTTACATTGTAAGCCATCTTCAGGGCTGTAGAAATACAATGTCATGAGAATACAATAATAATTGAAATTAGTATAATAGAGAATTGCAATAATATGATGTGATATCAAGAGTATGAATGTAGAAAGCTATGTAAGGAAATTTAAAAGTTTTTGGAAAACAATTTGAAAAAAAAACAATTTGAAAAAAAACATGTAAAACAAACAGCTTATTGACAAGAAAAAAATTTAAAATATCATTAAAGCAGTAATTTGCCACACCTACCTATCATGAAGATGAGACAGGACGTCCTGTCCCTAAGTTCACTTTTCCATGACTAAAATATAAATTTTACTTTTACACAAAGTGAGAGGTAAAAAGGGTGGGGGGAGGAGGGACAAGGCGGAAGGTACAAATGGAAAGTGGCTTGTTGCAAGAGAGGGCAATAAAAAGGACAAAGGAAAAAAAAAAGGAAGTGTATTATTGGAAATAAGTGACTTTGGAACTGGGAAAAATGTTTGACAGGTTTATTGAGAAGGAGGGCTGATGGTTTTAAAATGTTGAAAAAGTTAGAATCAGATGAGGAAATTGGTTTTATGTCCGTTCTGACGTTAACTGGATAGTGTTGTAAGTTGATGTGAACGGTTTCAGACAAAAGACGTTTGTGTTGATAGGGTTCAGTGGAAAGAATGGTTAAGCTCTCGAAGTCAAATGTGTGTTCTTCATTAGGGTAGTTTATTTCTACATAGCTCACCCACTTCCACCCCGTGACTAGATAGTTCCCCCCCCCCCCCCAAAAAAAATACGGTGTTTTTTGTGGAAAAAAGGATGGAAATCATATCAACGCTAACAATGAACAAACTATAATAATCCTGATTTGAGGGGGATCACAAATATAAAATAGATAGATGCCCACAAGTTTTGAACACAAAAAACGACTTAACAGCTAAGTACAAAACTTTGTATGATTGCTTTAATTTTACAATAATTTTATTGTGGGTAATTTAAAATTTTCAAAATGGTAAAACCCGTTAGATAATAAATTCTTCCCAAATAAAATCGAGAGTGGCCTGAACCACCTATTTGGCTAGTGGCCAAGGCTTTGTCGTTGATCATTGATTTTCCTTCGTTCGGTTAATTTATCTGCCATTGTTTGTATTCTTTCAAAAATATTTTGATTCACTATTTATTTCTGTGTATGAATGCTGAATTGTTTCCTTGGAAAAGTTCATTTATCATAAAATTCTTAATGATCGAATTCTTCTAATTATAATTGAGAATATTTTAATGAACACAAATTTCAAATCCTCAAATTTATTTTATCATTTGACTGGTATAACTCTAGTTGTTGTAAATTTAGGTGAATATCTCCATTTTCTTGGCTAATTTCAGTATCAGTCTTATAAAAAATTGCTTAAATAACTTCTATAATTATTTTAAATTGGACTTAAATTAGAACTGCACTATTTTCCTATCAGCCGTATCTTGTTAGTGTGAAATAAGGTAGATATAACTTGCTTAGTGTAAAGGGTGAACAGTAAAATTAATAACTAATGGATCTCATTACTGACAGATAATCTATTCTATTAGAGAATATCTATTATTTTAAGTATTCTAATCAACAATAATTAAACCTAAGTATATATCCGCTTACATTTTCTAAACACTATGAATTAAAACTATTACATTAGCTTTGGCGTTATTTTCTGGTAGCGCGGTGGGGGTGGAGGGTGCGGGGGTTGGCGGGAGTGGTGGGCCTGACTAGGGTTGGGGACGAGCCCCCCCATAACCGGTCTCTGAAGGTTTGGTTGCCCTGGCCCAAGTAATTACACCTTCTATCATGGACCTGGTAGCCAGTTCCCAAATGTGGGGCCAATAAGGCAAATCTGGCAGAAGGGGACTCTACTCGACCTTGGTTAGGTCTGCCTCCCGCCGGCCTCCGGGCTTTCTCTTGCCTACTATGCTGCCGACCAAGAGGCATGAATAACCCTATAGTGGTTGAATTGCCATTAAAAAAAAAAAAAAAAAAAAAAAAACTAATGGATGGTAATTGAACAGAATTTTATATTAAATTATAAAATAAAAAAGTATTATTTTTGGTAAGGTTAGTATTACTTATGGGATAAAAAAGCATAAACGAAAATTCAACTGGAGATAATAGATAGTGATGGTAGTTATGGTTTTAGAGATATGTGTATGGATTTCAGATAGAAATATGCTTATGCGGGAAACAAAATGTTTTAAATTGGAAGTCCCATCCTTATTATGGACTGTGCTTGTACAAAAGCGCATGTTATTTTGCAAGCAATGGAGTGCTTGATAAGACAGCACTTACCCGAGAGGAGATAGGAGAATGAAAGCATATGACTAGTTGGAGATTTGATTAAAATGAAGAAAAAAATTACATCTAATGAGGAGGAAAGGTGACCAGTGACACCAGTGTCAAATTAAATATAAACTATGTTCCCGGGAAGTCATCTCCGTTTGAGTCGACAAGTAGGGTTGTAGGAATTGGAGTTAGAGGACAAGGTCTGAACTAATAGATTAGAATGGAATGGCAGTTTACTGTGGAGAATGGTGAAGCGGGAGGAAATGATATCTTGAACGAAAGGGATATTAAAGTTGTGGTGGAGGAAGGAATCGGAAGGTTTAGTGGCACCCCAGATTTGGATTGGTCGTAGTGAAGACTTATAGCGCGTCTGTTTGTTTTCTATAGTAAGACTAACGTTTCTATTCGTGAGTTTGTAGAGGAGTTCATGCACTAAAGGGACATTTGAACCAAACAGGTCACAAAGTCTCGGGTTTCGCTGGTGTGAAGGGTAGACTCCCCCCAACACTGGTTCCTGGCATAAAAACTACCAGGATAGGTGATCCCAGATTTCGAGCGATATTTAATTCCTCACTTAAACTCAGGCGTTTTTCGGTGCATTTGGATTTCACAGCAAGTCTGTGAAACCCAAATCATCCTTACTGATGAATGGAGGACCAGGGGAACGGCTCCTGTCGTTTGAAAGGCATTTGAAGTTGAACAAATGGAAGTCCGAAATACTCCTTTTCAGGGGCTCCGATTGGTCATCACGACATGCGAACATCGCAGCCTTTTCGACGAGCGAGGCTGGCCTTATCATAGTCACAACGATCCGATGAGAAGAACGAGGATGATCAGGCGTAATCGATTCATCTGGAAAAGTAGGATTTGTACGAAAATACCATACCCTACCTTGAGGAGAGGTTCCGCCAGAACATGATTACGAAGTGCTGAGTCTGTTCTGTCGTTCTCTGGGTGGGTTTCCAAAATTACTGGTCAATGCTTGGGAAGGATTGTTTAGGGATCTTGACGGAGGAAATTGGACACGTTTGGGTTCATGAAATATATATAAATATA
>KZ808479.1:154572-179041 GCA_000696205.2 Oncopeltus fasciatus | reverse complement strand
GATCCTATATTATTTATACCATATTTTAGCTTATTCTAAGTAAGATAGTTAAAGATCTGTACAAGATCTGATTTTTCAAAGTTTTTGAAATAAAAATAATGAATTTATAATTAAGCTTCTTTTTATAAGCCTTTAAATGGGTTCGTCACAGGTTGAAATCGCTCAAGAGGGAGAGGGTTTAGCAATAGATCTAAATTAAAAATGTACTTTTTTTAAAATTTAAATTCTAAAGAGTCTTAAAGAATATATTTATGATTGTAAATTCGGGAGATATTGTTTTTAAAATATAGGATTCTGCATGAAATCAAGTGATAGGGAAGGGTGGTTTAGTGGAAGACCAAAATTTATAATCGTAGTTTCTTTATTGTAATAGTTTTAATGAAACGTTTTTTTGAAAAAATAGGTGTAAAACTGAATTTCCCATCATTAATTTTAGACAAAAGTTTTACGAAAAATGCCACTTAAGGTAGATGTTGGTAGGTGGGCATGAGTTGTCGTATTTCTTATTTTAGCACTCTCCTCAGCTTATCGGCTTACTGCTGCTAATCCTCTCCAGCCATTTAGCTCATGGAGTATTCTTATCACCTTCTAAGTCTCTTCAGATGTCTTTATCTTGTCGTTTCCTGCTCTTTTAGACAAAACTCACCCCTTCTACTCTCGCCTATAAAATACCACAGTTAGCTGCTGTGGCTCCCAGTTCTCGCTCTTAAAGTCCATGTGAATGGTCAAATCTGCATTAAACTGCACAAGTTTCAGTCTCTTGAGCTCACAGAACCAGACTTAGTCAAGCTCTGTTTCGAACAATGGAATAGTTCCAATCGCATGAAGCGCTGTAAGGATAGATGAGTGGTGTATATTGAAGGTGATAAAAGTTAAATACGTATAAATTTAAAATAAAATATTTTACAGCAATAGTGTCGTTATTTAACAGCCGCACCTCATGTGTATATATATGAAAACGTGTTGTTTGAATGAGTCTGTAGACATTACCTGACAGGTATATAAAATATCATGAGTTAAAAAAAAGGTATTAAAAAAATATATATATTGCTACTCTATATATTTTTTAAGATTACAAATGGTATTTTGCATCAATAAGTCGGAATGTTGAATAAAACAAAAGAGATTATTTTCTTTAGTATTAGTAAAATTTTTTAAGTTAACATTATTTTCCTTGTCATTAATTAAATGTATTAATAAAACATATGCATAGCTGACAACTTGGTCATGTAAACAGTTTTCAAATTGTTGTTGAAACTTCGGTAGTCTCAGTCTGGTGTCCTCAAATCCAAGCTGTGTAAGTAAAGATAGGGTAGAATTTATCAGTAACTCTTCAGTACAGCAATTTGTTAGAATACATTTTTTCTGACTTCTTGGTTATGTTATCTACACAGCCATAGGCATTTATCTCTGAAAATAAGCAACAAAAGTAATTTTAATTTTAAATACCTTACAGGTTACTAAATTAATAAAATATATTTTAATTTTCATTACACGAAAATATTAATTTATTTGTTTATGTGCTAATAAAACATCTTAAAATCATTAAAATATCATGGCTAAGCTTGTACCATTAGGTAATTAGATTAATTCTTTCTTTAAATCCTTATTTATTGATCTACTTCTTTCATTCACCTAACTCCATGAAATCATTAATTCCTTTTAACAAGAATTGCTAATAACTAGGGGGAATTGCTCATAAATAATTTCCAAAGTACATTCATAAATATATTATTTAATATGGGTTTCCTGTAAAATATATTATGAAACATGAATGCTAGGAAAACAAATTTTTATCTGCTGCGTATTTATAAATTTGGAAATATAAAAGTAAGAAAGAGTCTGACTTAAAAAAAGGGTATGGCCGAGACTAATAATTCCATTCACTTACCCAACTCAGTAAACTATGGGTTTTTTTTGGTTTTTTTCCAAACAAAATTAAATTATTTTTCGCTTGGCGTTGTTCGAGCCAAAAGCTATTACTTTACCATTAAAAAAAAAAGTTTTGAATTTTTTTTATTTACAGATTTAAAATAGACAAAACGATGCATTGGAAATCCAAGTTCTTTCATCATTTTTATAAGTTTTATTTAATCTTTCTCCATTCTTTAAATTTAATATCAGGCTGACTTTACGTGGGGGAGAAAAGTGTAGAAACAAATGTATCCTCGTTGTGACATTCTTATAAATTTCTTTCTATACGAGTTATCCGTTAANTAAATACCTTACAGGTTACTAAATTAATAAAATATATTTTAATTTTCATTACACGAAAATATTAATTTATTTGTTTATGTGCTAATAAAACATCTTAAAATCATTAAAATATCATGGCTAAGCTTGTACCATTAGGTAATTAGATTAATTCTTTCTTTAAATCCTTATTTATTGATCTACTTCTTTCATTCACCTAACTCCATGAAATCATTAATTCCTTTTAACAAGAATTGCTAATAACTATTTCAGACTGTCACGATTTACTTCTTTGCGTAGAAAATAATTAAGGAATTTTGAAAGTTTACGGAAATTGTTGATGGACTGTAATATTATTATCCATCTTGATTATTATTGTATATTTGAATTCATCCATTATTTGTTTTTCATCAACTTCATCATTTTTTTATTATTTTGAGTTATCGTACCAATTTATATTTATGGCTCTGCTTAAATTATGCAGCTCCTTATATTTTTGTTTGTCAATAATAGTTCTAATAATAAAATTTGAACAAAAAATAACAAAATAAAAAAAATTATTGACTTACCTATTGTGTCGTGTCTATACGTATCTATGTAATTAATCTCTATGCTTGTCACCTCTTTATCGTAAAATATTTATTAATTTATACATCGCAGAGAGAATCTAAAAGTAAAATATATTTATGAGTTTTATATAAAGCATTTGTTTACATTTCGTCAAATACCAAGCATACTTCAATACTGAAAAAACACACACACCCACTCTTAAATAAATTTAAATATGGTAATTTTGACCTCGAAATGCTAAAAAACACTTTTGTTGATGATCTTGTTATTTTCTTACCCTTTTCTTTCTTAATTATTTTATATTTTTGACCGTACATTCTAACTCATTGAAAAAAATATGTACAGTTATTATTCATAAACCATTCCAAAGAAAACTGTATATATTCAGGGAAATCAAGCTATTCAAATTGTTACCATGTAGAGGCTTTTAAGAAATTACAACGAATATTCCCTGAGCCTACATTGGGGAAGCTAAATTTGAAGAACATAAAAACTTTAAAGTTAATCTTACTCCTATACTCCTCCTCCCCCTTCAACTGATTTCTGCCATTAATGAACTCATCTAATGTTTTGCAAAAAGAATCTTAAATATCGAATTTGGTTTCATTATTGAAAAAAATTACGGATGCTGAGTCCCTTACACATACACCCGCACACACTTATATTTAAATGTACTAAGGATATCGTCTATAAAGCTATTGTAGATCGTTAGCAATGCAATGTGTGTTTAATTTTAAAAAGACACAAAAAAAAGAAGCCCCTGGCTGGACAGTTAGATTTTTTATTCAATTCCCTAGCATTTAATCGTTTAAAATTTACATGGAATAATATACCACAATAAAAAAATATTTAAAAAATTATAAATTAAAGTAAAAAACAAGAGTCGCCTAAATGGCTAGGAAATTTCAGCTCCTTCGAGTATTAAAAGATGTAAACGTCTTTCTCGGGGGTTAGACTTTTGGACACTAGTTCTGGGAATTTAATAAGTTATCTAGCTCTCCCGGTGGCGATTGGGGAAAACAAGCTTGCCCTATCCTTGCTATCCGCAGGAGATCCAGGTTCAGATCTTGGCTGGGCCAGTTAGATTTTTTATTCTATTCCCTAGCATTTAATCGGTTAATTACTTACGTCTCCATAGACCTCTATCGATGCGCTGATCTTGAAGCCGAGACAATATAGTTTCGTTGGCTTTTTCGTGTTGGACATCATCACATCCAATATGACTCTAAAGTCCTTGTCACAATAGTACCAGGGTGTCTCGTACAGGGCGAAGAAGAGGTCCTCGCTCTGCAAAGAGATAGATAAAAATTGCTAAACAAGTTTACCTGAATGACATCCTGTTATCTTTCGGGATACCTAGAATTTTCTCAATTCCTTGCAATGAGTTAGATGTCTACACACAGGGCTAACAACAAATTCTTTTTCAACCGTAATAGACGGAAAAACACTTAGAGAGAAACATAAAATAAAAAAAATTGAAATAAATTATTGAGTGATGCTAACTTGTTTTATTGTCAAAGGTATTAATCAAGAGGGATAAGAAAATTTATAAAATATGAATATTATTTTATTAGAGAGTCGGGTAGGTAAATCCTAATCAATCCTGAAATTCTATACGTCATTCAAATCAGGAGGAAACTTAATATTAAGTATGGCGATAGATCACTCTCGTATTTATGTTTGAATAATTGTCAAAATTTTCTTTTACAATCTCCTTATCCTTATATGTAGGGCTCAAAATAACCATAATTAGTAGTATAAAAAATCATATGTCAACATACCGGCCCTGAAAGCAGGAGATCCGGTTTCGAGTCCTGGCTGGGACAGATAGATTTTTTATTCTATTCCCTCTCATTAATTGTTTAAAATTTACGTGGGATAATAAACCACAACTAAATTAATATTTACATAATTAGTAGTGATGTAAAAAAAAGTCCTTGATTTCTGTCTGGGTGTGTAATGTTAAAATAACATTAATTGTGTGTTGTTTTATTTATTGGCCCTAAATTTTGGCTCTTGTTAAAAGGCACGAACAGGAATAAAATGGTTCTACAAAAGGTGAGTCTTGTCTCATCAAAGACGATAGATGAATTAAATGTGGCTACACTCACCAACAAATATTCCTTTATGTATTATTATAATCCTTGGGCTTATATTGCACTCTATAAAGTAGGCATCAGTCAGTAAGATAATTAATTTGTTTAATAATTTATTTATTTATTTTTTGTTGCATTTATTTAACACCTCGACTTTCTTTGGACGCAACAACAATATCAATCTTTCCGTTAACTATTAGTAGTTTTATTTATTTATTTTTTAAAAAGTTTTATTCTCCCTTTCAACCGCTTAGAAAACTACAAGTATTTTAAAATCAACTGAGGAAACTATCTGAAAACAGATGGCTTCAAAACCTCACACCCCTGAGCATATAAACATTTGTATTTGTAATATTTACTTGTAGGAGAAGATAATTTTCTTACAAAATTCAAAAACCACTTTGTGGATAACAAAAGGTAAATACGCTTATTAGATGTTTTTTGTTGGGGTTCAGTCAAGGTAGTACTACTAGTAAACTACCTTGACCGAGCCCCAACAAAAAAAAATCTAATAATAATATTTGCGGTAAAAAAAAAAAAAACTCTCCATTTGTAAGTAAACATAGTTATTAAGACAAGTAATTACTAAAGTAAATAAATTACTGCGAAAAGATCTCCATTAAGCCTTTGATAGATTTCTAAAAATTAAACTGGGTATCAGTAAAACGCTTCTTTTTTTGAAAAATGAATTATATAATTTCTCATGAAGAAATTATATAATATACATTTTCATGATTATATGTAATGTCAAGAGAATGGTAGTTTTCCTCTTTAATTTTTTTTTTTTACAGACAAATTAAATGACAGAAGATGGTTGATGAATAAATTTGTAACAAAAATATTGTAAAAAGATACATAACTCCTCTCACAAGCCAAGTCCTTGAGACTGAGGAACGCCTAAAAGACTGAAATTTGCACCAAACTAACAAAAGACTTACCTCTATGGTGATTAATTCTCCAAGATAGCACACAATGAAGTTGTACATAATCTCTGCTACGAGAAAAGTAGTGAAAGCCAATGAGGTGTGCCTCTGTTTATCCTGAAAAAAATAATTAGATATTTACATCAAAACATGCACATAAACAATAAAATTGCTAATGCATTGAACGATAATAGGGCTTTGCACAAAGTCAGACACTAGTCTTACTTACTAAAGTTACAGAAATATCGGTTTAAAAATAAACTAGTTCATACAAAACTTTTTTACACAATAGAAATTTAAAAATTTAATATATGTATTATATATGTANATAAAATTATCTCCATCTATAATTTTAATGTTTATACACTACATACTTATGTGTAAAATATTAATTATATATAATTAATCTTTTACATCTAAGTATGTAGTGTATAAATCTTAAAATTATAGAAGGAGATAATTGTTTTTATTCGCATAATTATTATTCTCATGCAAGCCTTCCTATTTTCTAGTTCTCTTTTACAAATATATTATAACTAGAAGGATTCCACATCTAAGAAGATTCTCATTAGTGAAATATGCATAAACGACTTTCAGAGAAATAAATAAGTAAATAAATTTTATTTTTATCACGAAGATTTCCTAATGTAGGCAAAGGCATGCTTGCCAAAAGGACATCATTAAGCATTTAATAGATTTACAAAATTTAAAAACTATATGAGATAAGAGGGTTTCTTGCCATCGGCAGACAGGGTTAAGGTGCTGAGAAATTCGTTTAGTTTACTCAGTTCATGCGGGATGGGGAATTTTAGAGAAGAAAACGAATTAGAATTAACGAATAATTACATAAAATTGATCATTTGACACTACTAGAGCACTAGCTTGTATGTAGATGCATCACTTCATTTGGCTTAGATAGTGGATTATCTTTATTTATACTATGAATTATGTAATTTCTATTATGAATTATGTAATCATACATGTGTATGACTGCGAATGAAGTATAATGCCTTGTATAGAGTTTCCACCACCCTAGTTGTTCTTGGTAGAGAGGAAGGGGGATGTAGAGAGATACTAAAATATTTTCATTGTTATTTGAGTTACGAAATAGGTTATAATATATATGGCGTTTAAAATAAATTTCATTATTTACTCTTATTCATTTCATTATTTACCCTTGTGAGACTGAATTATTATCTTTCTTTATATCTATTTATTTGTCTGTACACTGGCTCTCCCTTAGTAAATGATTATCATTTCTAATTATTTTATGGATAATGGCATTTGTTTTATTTAATATTATTACACTGAAATTAGATAGTTTATTAATATCATTATCTTCATTTATTTATTATTATTATTTTTGTAATAAATGACCAAAGCTGATGAGTGCGACTATCTTATTTCATAATGTTTTAAACTGATTTCCTCTTTTCTTTATAGAGGTTATCATTTGAGAATAATTAACTGCATGCTTCTAAAATTGTAAATATATATAATTATATATTTATTTCTTTAAAAAAAAGAAAGAATAAAAAAAAGAAGGAAATTGCATTGCTGAATTTAAATTGTGAAGAAAAAATACATTTTAAAAGGAGTATTTTAGCCAAAGTGGACACTCACCTCTAAGAGAATGATAATGTTGATTGCATACAAAGCTGTCGTAATCAACATGGTGTTCGTCACACATCCGGAGATATAGAAATTAAGACTATTCATGAACCTGGAAAATAATATTTCTTTTAGTCCTAAGAAAAAAGTATTAGTTATTACTGCTTTTGATTACTTTTTACTTCATTGGAGCAAGCAAGTAGGAAAATTTTACAAGGTCATATATATATATATATATACANACACACACACACACACACACACACACACACACACACACACACACACACACACACACACACACACACACACACACACACACACACACACACACACACACACACACACACACACACACACACACACACACACACACACACACACACACACACACACACACACACACACACACACACACACACACACACACACACACACACACACACACACACACACACACACACACACACACACACACACACACACACACACACACACACACACACACACACACACACACACACACACACACACACACACACATAAGCACACACACATATTTATTATATATATATAATGAAGGTTATGGAAGACAAGAATATTGTGATGGAGTCAAAAAAGAAGTCTGTGTGGAA
This sequence comes from Oncopeltus fasciatus, assembly GCA_000696205.2. NCBI lineage: Eukaryota > Metazoa > Arthropoda > Insecta > Hemiptera > Lygaeidae > Oncopeltus > Oncopeltus fasciatus. The sequence goes on along the minus strand of KZ808479.1, from coordinate 171,013 downwards.
TTTGGTAAAGTATTGAATGAAAACTCCAGAGATAATTAAAAAACTCTTCTACGGTGCATAACGAGGAGTAGGGAAGATACTCCCTAAAACCACTAGTTTTATAATTCCTTAAAGACAGGGAAGAAAAAATTTTGGAAACCTGCAGAAATCATAAAAGAGATATTTCATGCAACTATTAACATGGACAAAGGATCCAACATCAAATAACCAGGACGGCGTGGGGCCAGACTTTATCGGGGAGAAAAAGACGATGACGGAGGAAGAAATGAAAGAGGCTCTGACTTCCGTTAAGCTCGGAGAGCCTGCTGGTGAGGATAGCATAGTCCCTGAAGCAACTAACATATAATAATAATGGTAAAGATATATTCCTAAGTTTTTCGGAAAAAAATACCAGCAGACTAGAATAGGGCTTTAATTGTCCCGATATTCAAGAAGAAGGTTGCAACAGAGAGTTTTTGAAACACCGAGGAATCTCTTTTCTGAATTCTTAGACGGTTTTAGTTTGGGTTCGGTCAAGGTAGATCCAAGAAACACAAATTTAAAAAATGTATTTTTTAATAAAGGATTATCTGCCAACGTTTCGGCTTACATTGCAAGCCATCTTCAGGGCTGTAGAAATACAATGTCATGAGAAAACAATCATAATTGAAATTAATGTAATAGAAAATTGCAATAATATAATGTGATATCAAGAGTATGAATGTAGAAAGCTATGTAAGAGAATTTAAAACGATTTTGAAAAAAACAATTTGGATTAAAAAAAAATTGAAAAAAAAACATGCAAACAACAACATATTGACAAAGAAAATATTGAATAACATTAAAGCAGTAATTTTCTACACCTACCTATCAAGAAGATGAGAGAGGACGTCCTGTCCCTAAGTTCACATTTCCATGACTGAAGTATAAATTTTCCTCTTACACCCATGGGAGGTAGACAAGTGGGGGAAGGAGGTAAGAGGCGGAAGGTACAAAGGGAAAGCGGCCTGTTGCAAGAGAGGGCAATAAAAAGGACAAAGGAAAAAAAGGAAAGGTATTATTGGGAATAGGTTATTTTGGAACTGGGAAAGATGTTTGACAGGTTTATTGAGAAGGAGTATCTACGCTCTTTTCCGAATGTTTCAAGGAGGGTTTTATCAGAAATTTTGGAGAGGAGGATAAGGCTAATGAATGAGAACTATATTGTGGAGAAGCAGTCGGAATTCGAATACGGAAGAGCACCCAAGAATTAGTTTTTACTATAAGACAGATCTTGGAGAGTGGAATAGGTTGGGAAAGAGTAAAGAGTTGGCTGGATTTTTCGTTGGCCTGAAAAAGGCCTTTGCCAGTATATTTAGGGAAGACATCATCAAAGCATTAGAAGAAAATAATGTCCATTTAGGTGTGATATTATCTATCGACCAAGTAAAGACCTTGTCCAAACGACTGAGAAACCTCGTTAGGGGATATAATTGCTTCTTAATTCGGAACTATCTGAGGAATGCCTTAGATCTTCTCTGCAAAGAGAAGGAGGAGTGTTGCCTTTGTCCACTTCTCCTTCTCTTTGCTTTGAGTTCAGCCCTTCGCAAAACGAAGCTCAGAAAGCGATCGTACTCCTTCGGCTACCTATACTTGAGGATCGCAAACTTTAAGTTTAAGCGATTAGGGTTGTTAGAATTGACACCAACCCGCTATAGCAAGTTTAAGAATTTTAAAATCTTGGACCATGAAAATGGGTATATGGACGCCGATTGTCAATGCCAATGGCCGAATGGTAGCACCATTGGCGCAGCAAGGTGCTTTTTTGGTGCTATAAATATAGGATTCCTAAACCGTGAGATGTCAGTAAGAAAATAAACGTAGCAGTCTACAGGAGTACGTATATTCCTATACTCACACACTCCTCACACTGCGCTTACCTGGACGCACACAGCTGGCACAAAAATCAGGTGCAGTTGGTAAAAATACAACAGTTGAGTCCAACCTCAAAGACAAACCACTTTAGACAACCTAGAGGAAAAGAGGCTCCGATGGACGGAGTACCTCTGAAGAATGGATATTGCACGAATATTCTACTATGTACGAAGGTTTACATGAAACACTTAATATGGTTATGGCCTTTTCAGTTATTCTACAAGTGCTATTTTATATGAATAGATTNAAAATAATTTGAGATTACTTTGAGAAAAGTGGGAGAAGCCTGCTGAGTCGTGTCCTGTGAGTGGAGTCCTTCCAAGAGTGGAGGAATGTCTGTTGGGACTGATCAGGTGAGCTGTAATATTTAGGGAGTTTTGAATGCCTAACTACCAAACTCTGGATTTCAACTTGAGCTGTCATTACCGCTTCAAGTATTTACCAGGAGAGATTTGGAGTTATTTAAATTGTAAACCACTCATTCAAACACCAGCTTCAGTCAAGCTTTTGATTAGTCAGGTGTAAGCGTTTATCTGTGATCCAAAATTTGTTTGGATCACATTTAGCAAAGTTGAAATTTGAAATTACAGAACTCTGTAATATGAAGTATTCCTTACACATTTAAAATTATTCATTGAATATTCATGTTCTTTGATGTTATTTGAGAATTTGAAAATTCTGAATGATGGGCTTACACGAGATGAAAAACTTAATGAAAGTATCCATTTAGTCCGATGTGGAGAAATTTGCTTGATGTACCTTTTTTTTTTTTTTTTTAATTTTAAGTTTAATTTATTAAGCTGTTTTTTAAAAGTTTTTTGTATCATTAATTGTTTCAATATAACCACATATTTTTCTAAAACTTCTATTAGCCATCAAAAATTTTAGAGTGAATAAATCGTCAGTCCTGTCTTGAAAATTGTATACTATATTTTATTTTTAACATAATTAAAAATGGTGTTTTAACATATTGATAGCTCTAGTAAACAGATGCTATGGGCCAGGAGAAGCCAGTTCCTTTGATATTCCTTTTGTCTTTATGTAGTAATTATCTTTCAATGAGTAGAGTGTATTGAGAATGTCTAGGGCGAATGAAGTAGAGTAGGGTGGATTAGTGTAAAAAGACTGTGGTTGACGAACTAGAGAAAAATGAATGTCTAAAAAGACAAGGGTAGATAAACTAAAGTAGGGGGGATTAGTGTAAAAGGACAGTGATTGACGAACTAGAGAAGAATGGATAAGTCTAAAAATACAAGGGTAGATAAACTAAAGTAGTGGGGGATTAGTGTAATAAGACTGTGATTGACGAACTAGAGAAAAATGTATAAGTCTAAAAAGACAAGGGTAGATAAACTAAAGTAGGGGGGATTAGTGTAAAAAGACTGTGATTGACGAACTGGAGAAGAAAGGATAAGTCTAAAAAGACAAGGGTAGATAAACTGAAGTAGGGGGGATTAGTGTAAAAAGACAAGAGTAAATAGTCTGTAGGGTGGAATAGCTTGAAAAGAGAAGGGCAAATGAGCTAGAGTAGGGTGAGTTAGTAAAACAGACTAGGATTATATGGTATTAATTTGAAATTTTACTTTGAATTCAATGAAAATTGCACAGTGAAACATCTGACAAGTATTTGGAGGTAGGTTGTGAGTAATATTATGCTAAAATAATTCTGTTTTCTAAGCCATTACCTTTTTATAGTATGATGGTGTTGAAGGCTTCTAATTAGGCATTGGTAGATGCATTTTTGGAACTCGCTCTCAGAGTAAAGGTCTTGTGGAATCGGACGTTTGACTTCAGACCGACCTTTATTGTACACGGTGTAGGCTCGGATATCAATAGTTCTCAACATGTGGTTAAGTACCTTGTACTCGGCGACCAGGTTCATGATTATCGTTACGTAGTTTCCAAACGAGTTGATGATGACAACGACAATAGAGAAAAGCCCCATGACATTGATGATGAAGCCGAACGTGAAACCGACATATCCCCTGGTGCTGAAAGGCATGTAGACTGGTTCCTGGAGGAACGGATTGACCCCGTCATCGACCCAGATCTCTTCGCTAAAGAGTCTCCTCACCAGGAAGAGTCCAATCGCAGCCTGGAACAGGCAGGCGTTCATTACAGGGATAAAATACTTAATGATGAGCTGTATCTTCTTCTTCATATCCCTCAGGATTTTGTCTGATTCGTCATCGGCTGGAATCTCGTCATACAGGAAAACCCCTCTCCGAAAGAGGGCCGACATCTCTGTGAGCTCTTTCTCAGACATGTGACGAAAGGTATTTGCCAGGAAGCAGAACACGTAGAGTATCCCCATGTGAGCGACATTCATCCATAACAACTTGTGCTGTCTGAACCATATTATAGTCAACATGGTAATGGTTATCATATATGTCAAACAAATGAATATCCAGCCGACATAAAGACCGTATCTGACGGATTTGATACTCATATTGCAGCCAACGAGTCTGTAAATTCTTACTTTAGGGTCCTCAAAGAAGTTGTACGGCGCTTCTCTTTGAATCTTCCCATAAGTTAGATCCTTTTCAAAATCATTTTTATCCTTCAATTCGTCATTCATATTTATTTCTTGAGCCATCTGTTAAAAAAGAAAAAAAAATGAGAATTATCAAATTCTCAGTTTACCGATAAATAAAAGTTTAATTAAAACCACCTTATTACATAAACTGCACATATTACTTATTTCTTAGGAATAATTAATTGGACATGACAGAATAAATAATTCTTCAGATATAGTTGATTATACTTGAAATATATGAGTAAAGTTGCCATGACAACCGAGAAGGTTACTGATTAATTACATCAACTGATATGACAAGGTGAGCACTAAGTTTGACCAGAAAAAACAGTTAAAAAAAAAAAACTTTTTTTTTTTTTCAGAAAACCTTTGATTTGATATTAAACGTTATAAAATCAATAAAATATTTTCAAATACTGTTTTAATTTTGCAACCTAATTAAGAATAAGGACGAGGGATGGGGCGCCAGGCTAGCTCAGGGGATCCGTACGGGTCTCGCAATCCTGACGCCGCGGGTTCAATCTTTTATTTATAATATAGAAGCTTGTCCTGAGCCATGGGTGTTTAAAAAGGGGTGGCAACCTGTAGATAGCCCCTCCCTCCAATGACCCTAAGTGGTTGCAAGGGAGGCTAACACAGCAAAAAAAAAAAATATATATACACAGTAATTTAAAAAAAAGTATAATATATTTTATTCAAAGTACTGGCCCTCGCTTTCTACACATTTTGTCCATCTCTCGGGCAATATATGGATACNTAGCTTATATATACATGTATTCCTGTATGTTTGTGTGTGTGTGCGCGCGTGTGCGTGCGCCTGTTTGTATGTCTTAAAATGCTCTAACATCTAATTCTTGAAGAAAGAAAACATAGCCAATATTTGATCTTTGTAAGCAAACTGTTTAGATGTTTAATGGCTTAAAATAAGCAAGATATATGTAGTCCACATTTAAAATCATTTACATATTTTTCTTTGTAACCAATTATATAGTGAAACTTAAAGAACATATTATGTCCAACTTAATATATTCTAGGTAGGTAGGATCGGGTTTAGGGGCGATCAACCTTAGATTATTACGCCCTAATATGTTCTATATTACACTTTTGTTTTTCCACTTACAATTCAGGATCTCCCGTTCTGGTTCATATGTCATAAATGTTCAAAATATTTCAGCCTTCTCATTTTGACTAAAACTGCTGAAATTCTCTAGTGGTCTCGAAGTTGCTGGTATCTGACCTTTGAGGTATCCCTCAGTTCCGCCAGCCAATTTTTGTAGGTTATTGCCATCAAGAACAAGTCCAGTGATATATATATATATATATATATATTGCGCATATCTTGTTATATGTAAGCTATTTTCTAATTTAATAAAAATAACATTACATTTTTTAAATAAGGCTTAAATATTATTAATAGCGTTCAAATATTCTATCGAACAATATAGATTCCAATGCTTCTTCAATTCGTCATTCAAATCACTCCACTACCTCTATTAATGGACGCTAAAATTTCAGGCATTTTGAAATTTTAGCGGTCATTTTTTGAAACGATAATTTCATAATGGTAAAGACTAAAAGCGTCTTATGGGTTCGAATCCCTCGAATTTTTAATCTAGAAATAAAAGCTTGCCCAGTGTCACGGGTGTTCAGAATAGGGTTTCAGTGTGTAAAGATGGCCTTTTGCATGTGACCCAAAACGTTTTGAAGGATTTAAAAAGAAAAATAAAGAAAGACCGCCTTTATTTTGAAGAAGGATTTAAAAAGAAAAATAAAGAAAGACCGCCTTTATTTTGAAGGTTTCTAAAGAATAAATTTGGAACCGTTATGATTCTATAACCCACAAATAACTTTTCCTTATGTTCTTGATATTTCTCTTTATTATAGGTAATTATTATGATTAGATGTTTTTTGTTGGGGTTCGGTCAAGGTAGATCCAAAAAAATATAAATTTAAAAAATGTGTATTTAAAAAAAAAAAAATTTCCGTTTCGGATTACATTTCAAGCTATCTTCAGGGCTATCATGAAGGCGAGAGGGGACGTCATGTCACCAAGATTCCATTTTCATGGCTAGTAAACGTTGGCAGATAATTTTAAAAAAAATACACATTTTTAAATTTATATTTTATTGATCTACCTTGACCGATCCCCAACAAAATACATCTATAATATTACCTACGGTCAAAAAACTCTCCATTTTATAATTATTATGATTTATTTAATATTATTATACTTATTTAATTGCTTGCATTATAACTTAATGAACTTAATTATCTTTTTTAAACTATTGCTACTTTATTATTACTAAAACTACTATTTACTACTACTTTAAAGCTTATTCCTTTATCACAAAACTCACAAGCCCTGGTTTCTAAGGACTTATTTTTTAAATAAAATTATCTTATCAAGATTGGTATCTTACCACTAAACTCCTCTAAATCTAAACATCATTTTTATTGAAAAAAATTGTTCTCTTATATGTGTAATTTTAACTTTATTATTTAAAAGAAAAAATACAAAATCTTTATTATAATTAAAATAAAGAAACTTGAAAAAGAAAAAACTTTTTAATAATGTTGCTGTGTTATAGTAAATGCTGTTCTGAGAATCAAAAGGTTATTTTAGTGATGTAAAAATATTAAATATTAAAATATAAATTAGGACAAGAATTAATTTAAACATTTTTTTTTTCTTCAGGATTCTTAGTTTATAACATGTGATCCAACAACCAAAATTATATTCCTATTTAAACAAAAATAATTATTTATTTAGTTTTTGTTGTTGGTTTGTACTTAGTGGACAATAGGTCTGTGCTAACGATGTATCTATGAATTAAATACTTATGAATTATTATTAGCTAATGTCGCGGTTGGTGACTTGTCCAGAAATATAGTGTGCCTTTATAAACCTTTGAAAGCAAAATTTTTAATAACATTAAATTTACAAGGTATATAAATGGAAAACTATCTTTAATAGCAGTTTTCATAACAATCAGAAGCTAAAAATAAAGTACTTTTTAAAGAGAGTAGGCCAACCAATTACTGAAAATTTTATTCCTAAATATTCTCCATTAATATAATTTTTTTCTAAAACATTTTATAGCACAAAATTCTAGAAAATTATATTTTATCCAAATTATGTTCCATACATTTTTGTCGTATCAGTAACTGTATCGAAGTTATTGGCATTTTTTTCGATTTTGTCAATTTTTCGGGAGTAGTTCTCCAACGATGAAAACCCAAAGCTGAAGAAAGTATTCTAAGAAATAAAATATTTTTTCCAAAATTAAATTTTGAAAATATACATTCTTTATATTTAACATTAAAAACTGTATTTTAATAAATGTACGATGTTTCTATTGTATATTTTATGTCATAATTCATATTTAATATGTGATATTATGTATATATGTGTTTTGAAAATAGTTATATCACTAATAATATATAAGACATATAAACCACATGTTTTACAAGATAAGTTGAAATTTTACAGTATTTTTTATTTTTATTAATATACTTTTTATTGAACTCTATTCTTTTTTATCCATTTATAAATTAATTTATTATACCTCATTTGACCTTTTATCTACTGTACCCTTCTTAATATCTCCCAGTTATGTATAAAGGTATTAAAGGATTGTTCATAAATACAATTTTAGTTCAAAATAACCAATTTTTGAAAAGCAATAAATATAATTTTTCGTCAAGTAATTTACTTATAATGTATAATGTAAATTAGTTTTAAAAAATTAGACTCATGACCTAAAAGAAACGAAATTCTAACGGTGCTTGTTAGTCTATGGTGTATTCAAGTTCTATCCGTATCAAGTATAAGCCTACACGACTCCATCCTTTTTACAGTGAAGAAAATTCTGTATGGAACGATTTAGATCCAAACCACATTTTAAAAATCCACCTGATGCTACATAAATTCAGGCAAGGAAAGGAGGGAAGGAGGTTCTTTAACATCATCCGTTGAAGACAAATCTCCTTGGATGAATGAGGTGGAGTTCACAAAACGGGTTCCCCGAATATACTATAAGTAACTGCAATGGCGGAAATATATTTTAAATCGACTTACGGTCAGATGTAAAGGAAGGGATACAGAATAAGAAAGGAAGAGAACAGAGTTAGCATAAAAAACAAGTTACTTAAAGGCCGAATTCTGAGTCCTCCGTGAAGATATCCATGTAAAAATCTTCCGCTAGCATGAGACTCAAAAGTTACATATGACCAAATACCCTATATATCAATTGTTTCAGGAAGGATGTGCGGCTATATTAGAACTAGTGGGCCGTAGTAGGAACCAAGACTTTAAAAACCCCTTAAATTACCACATAGGGCCATGGAGATAGGAGTTAGCTGTAGGAGGAGCTAATCTTCTTCACATATCCAAAACATGGCACTGGTCTTTTATTTCTCGTAATAGTCCTGCTCATGGTGGGAGTCAAACTCTCATCGCCAGGAGACAATATAAGTACAAACTCATCTGCCAATTTGTCGAATATACTTCGACAAAGCATGTGCCTCAATTAATTTATATTTGATTCCCACCTATTGAGAACAGGATCTTGATATGTGCTCATAGATCATCCACATTAAATGAAAATGTCATCCTTGTCAATTATATTGTGCTTTAAATAACATTTTGAAATGGACCTATTAAGAAATTTTGCAATTGGAACATTTCTAACAATTGTTAATATTTTTTTTTTGTCTAGTCGTAAACCTAATTTCGCAGAAGAAATAAAAATTTTATTTTTCTATGAGTATAGGTTCTTTAGAAATAAAATTAAAAAATTTATAGAAACTGGTAGTTAATTCTTTTTTTTTTTTTTAGTAACTGATATAATTTGAAAATTCTGATAGAATATGGTATTGTTATAAAATTAAAAAAAATATTATAGATTTTTTTTTTTAGGAGTAGTCAAAATAGTGTACCCTTAATGACAGAAAATGAAGAACAAAGGCGAAGATAAAATAATATGAGATTACTTTGAGAAAAGTGGGAGAAGCCTGCTGAGTCGTGTCCTGTGAGTGGAGTCCTTCCAAGAGTGGAGGAATGTCTGTTGGGACTGATCAGGTGAGCTGTAATATTTAGGGAGTTTTGAATGCCTAACTACCAAACTCTGGATTTCAACTTGAGCTGTCATTACCGCTTCAAGTATTTACCAGGAGAGATTTGGAGTTATTTAAATTGTAAACCACTCATTCAAACACCAGCTTCAGTCAAGCTTCACTTCCGCCTCATGTCATCGATCTGATTTTTAAATCCCTTCAAACCTACATATTTCAGAAGAATGTACTTTGTTTTCTACTCTGAACTTTAACATTGTTATTTTATTAAGAAAATATAGAACGTTAAAATCACTGGCCTTCATAGAATATTTATAAATTTTGTTTCCAAAAGTACAATATAATTTTCATGAAGTTTAAATCGGTCTATGATTTATGAAGTATGTTGTACCTAACGACAACCGATGCAACTTTAAAATTAATGGATTTTTCCAGGACTGCTAAGCTCAGCGAATAACATTCTATTTGTTTTACTTAGTTATTGTACATCAATTAAACATTGTTTCATATTATTATATGCTTAATCCGTCAAAAATTGATCCTTAGCAGGTAAAATAAAATTGATTTGTTTTTCTTTTTTAAAGACATTTAAGACATAAAGACAAATTCTTCCTTCTCTAATTGTTAAAAAAAATCTAAATTTATAATTTTCTCTCCAAGAGTGAAGTTAATAGAATTAATTTGAGATCAATGGAAGAAATTTCCAGGATTAATGGAATTAATCCTGGACGGGAAACTGCAGTGATAAAACTTATTGTTTATATTTTTACTAAATTTTAGCAATAATCTATAACATAACCAGTTTAAATTTAATCATAGACAGACTTGCACTCCTCTGAAGTTGTTGTCCTCTTCTTAGGCCAATTTTCAATGAAAAAAACTCAATGGATTATAAAAAGAGCACTGAAATACATTGGATTAATGGACAAATCATTGTAGAATGTAATGCCCTTATGAATTAAATATTTTGTTGACTTTTAAATATTGACACGTGTAAGTACATGTCAACATATTTGAGCATCTTATTTTGCCAAGAACATGTATATATNAGATTATGCTTGTTACTGGCAACACTGATTGTAACCTACCAGTTGTGTTTACACGCTCTGTTAACCACGCCCTGCTACCATGTGTATCTTTATTATTATAGTGAAGTTTTTCCTCAACTCTGCTGTTTTATTTAGCTAATTAACCCATTTACCTCTATAGTTTTAACGGTGGAACCTGATTTACAATATTTCTGCCATACATTGTTTTATCTTTTCTCTGAGGATTCGGTTGTAGCATAAAGTTTTGTCATTATTTCTTTCGTTCTTCATATTAAAATGTATTAGATTTAGAGTGAAATATATTTTATACCTTTTCAGGACCTTCCTTTTATTCCTGTTAGTTTTCCAGAAAGCTTCAGTTCACCATTACACTGGATTTCTGCGGTGGTTGGTGCTTGTCATTGAGATAGGCTTAAGAAAGTGGGGCTTGAATATACTATTATGGGTAATAATATTCTTTTGCAACAGTTGGCCTGCAAATTCTTCAATTAATTAATAATCGTTCAATATGAAAATAGCATACATATATATTTTATAACACCTTTATTTATAGAACTACTTTTTACCTCTGATGTATTATGGTTTTGAGAGATATCACTTCAAAAATAATTATAATAACAAGTATCAATTATTTTTTATTAATGTCTGAAGTAATGCAAAAAGGGCAACTACTTTGGTAATTGTTTTATTAAATTCATTTTATAAATGATCTTGTGCGTATTTTCCACAATGCTTGATTCATTTACCAATATTTCAAGATTTTTGTTTAAACAGTTTAATCCTAACCCCTTTTTTTTCTTAAACAATTCCAATGCATATTAATAACTACAAGTAAATGAAAATATACTTTCTAAATAGGATATGTGTACTCACCCATCTATAGGCTAAATAAACTAATTACTACCAGTTCAACAAGAACAAACTCTCACCAACACTAATTTATAATCGGAGGATTTTAAATTAAATAACGCCAAAAAGGTAATACTCACCAAACTCTCAGCACTAAGAAATCCTATTTGACGAAATTTTTATTCCCCTCAAAAAAATAATTTCTCCCCTATAAGCCATGGGAAACAGCTTCCTTCGTCTAAACACATAAAAAATAATGTCCCTATGTCAACAACTTCCAGTTGACTAAGATTCCATTATTCCTGAAGGTCCGAAAATACTAATTATGTAAATTTCAATAAAATAAAAACTGAAACGACAGATCCTGAAATAACAGAAATAGAAACAGACTAATGATTGTAATTAATGACGAAAATCACCTTCCATATATTATAATATATGGAAGGTGATTTTCTTCATTAAGAATTAAGAATATTACTAAAAGGGTTTGTAAAATTTTATTTTTAAAATATAAAGNATAACAAGGTAAATATTTTTATAAATATTATTTTTCTTGTGGTATTTAATTCCACGTAAATTTTAACAATTTTTAGTGAAAGGGAACAAAATAAAAAAAATCTACCTGTCCCAGCCAGGACTCGAACTTGGATCTCCTGCTTTACGGGCCGGTACGTTACCATAAGTTATTAAATTCCCCTCTAGTGCGGGAATTTAATAACTTATCAGGCTTGTCCTGGTGGCGTAAAGGTAAATAATTATTTACCTTAATTTAAATTTTAAAATTGCAATTTAATTTTATCTCTTAGTAGCTCGATAGTAAGTATCTCGTAGCTCTCGATCTTTTCTTCAACCAGAAATAGAAAACCCTTTTGTAATAATTACTTCACATGGTAGATCCATTTAAAAGTACAGTGCATTCATTAATTTTTCAAAACTATATAAAATTAATGACCCTGTACTTAAATCCACTTATTTAATTTCTTAATTACATTGATATTTTTTTAGGTGTAGTAATTTAAAACTAATCAAAGGTTGTAAAGATTTCACCAGCAATAAATAACAACAAATTCTATTAAGATAAAATTTCTTGACATTACAACATATGAAAATAATGATGATTATAAAAACCTTATAAAAACGAAATTAAGACTTCAAAAAGAAAACAAAAATTCTAACATTTTTAGAACCCTATGAACGCAAACGCTTTTTATCTGAAACCGTTCACATTAACTTACAACACAATTCAGTTAATGACAGACGGACATATAACAAATTTCTTCAACTTATTCAAACATTTTCAAGATTCTAAAAACCATTAGCCCTCATTCAAAATAAACCTGTCAAACATTTTTCCCAGTTCCAAAGTTACTTATTTCCAATAATACCCTTCCTTTTTTCCTTTGTCCTTTTTATTGCCCGTTTTTATAACGCTAATTTAAATTATTATGATTATAACAAACTAAAATTGGACGTCACAAAAAGCACTTATTTAGGCCATCATACTTCAAGTGACGAAATGAGAATAAACAGATTCGAACTAACTGCAATAGAAAAATATCCATTACCAAAAATAACAAAAGAGTTAAAATCATTTTTAGGATTACTCGTATTTTACAGAAAATTCATCAAATTGAATTAAATAAACTCTTACTAAATTTCTGAAGAATAATGGGAAAATGGACTTCAAGACTGCAGATTATATAGAATTTTTTAATTATTGTAAACAATTATTATAAAGACTCGATAATAATATACTCAGAATTTTTAAAGGAATTTATATTAGCCACAGATCCTAGTATCTTTGCTATCTCCGCTTTACTAAGTCAAAAGGTAAACGGAGAACACCCCACAGCTTATGGTAGCCGAACTATGAACGATTCAGAGACCAATTTGGCAACTATAAAGAAGGAATGTTTAGCGATCATCCAGGAAGTGAAAACGTTCCGTCTGTTTATAATCGGACCCAAAAAAAATCACAGTTATATGTGATCTCGCCCCTGTCAAATGGCTTTTCTCTCTTAAAGAGCCAAACACAAAATTAATCTAGTAGCGTTTAAAATTGATTGATTACAATTTTAATTTTGTACATAAAGAAAAAAAAAACCTAAATGCCAAGATTGATGCACTATTCCGAGTAGAAATTAATACCAACAAAGTTAAATCCCAGGTAGAAAGAAAAGATAATTCACAAGTCAACATAGAGTCCCTTTTTAGAAGACGTCAGATATCAGATATCTAAGCAAGTCTTATCACTCTCCAGTAGTAAACATCACACAGAATCCTTATCTGCATTCGTACTCACCTCCATCTTTAAATCCCTCTCCAGCTCCTGAAAATTTATCAACAGCAATACAACCTGATATTGAAAACTCAGACTAAGAAACAACTTACTCAAATACACTAGAGAACAATTTAATTAATATTTCTATTTCAGAACAAACAGTAAATTTTGGTAAAAATCAGATTTTATTATCTTTAACTAATAATAGTCCATCAAATAGAAAAATAATAAATTTATTTGGAATAAAAAACCGAATTATTATAAAAATATCTAGATCAAATATGGAAAATGATATAATAAATTTTATTAAAGAAATGACTGACCCAAAATTAACTTATCATCTTTTAAATAATATAAAGGGTTATTGTAACTACCAATGAATATAGAACCGTCATACCTTTTGTCATCCGTCTTCATTGGTTTCTGCAAACCAGCGCTTTCTGACATTGTCCATCCTCGTGGCCGAATACATGTCTTCACTGTCACTGTCTGTATTCAACTCTTTTAGTTGCATCAACTTTTGTTAGTTGAATACAGACAGTGACAGTGAACACATGTATTCGGCCATGAGGATGGACAATGTCCGAAAGCGCTCGCCAACAGAAAATGGTTTGCAGAAACCAATGAAGACGGATTACAAAAGGTATGATAGTTATTATCTTTTCTTTGTAGATAACTTTTATGAATAATTCTGTACAATAGCCTCTAATTATTTTAAATATTCAGAAATTAGGTCTATCAAATGTAACAAAAATTAATGGATATTAAAGAAAGTACGGATGTCAGAGAAATAACATTAAATCACCATTTAAGAAAAACAAATCACCGCGGTATTGAAGAAATTTCTAATAGAGTGATACAAAATTCTTAAAATTATTTTTTATTATTATTATTACAAAATTAAATTATTAATGAAAATTTCAAATCAAAATTTTTTAATGAATGTTAAATTTGATTTAAAATAAAATATGAAAGAAAGTCCCCCAAACTAGCTTATAACACAAATTCAAATCCAACAAAACCCTTCCAAATCAAGCATAAAAACACCATGACATTCTACAATTTTAAATTCCTAACAATTATAGATTCTCAAAATTTGCCCAAGCTTACAAACTTAAGTCTGCTCAAGGAATAGAAGTTGTAAATATACTAGTTGTATTCTTTATACACCGCGGATCCCAAATAACTTGTGACAACGGGAATGTATTCAACAATGCATTAGTCCAAGAACTACTCAATTAACATAAAATCAACATACATTTTACTTAATCACAAAAATTAACTTCTAACTCGCCAATAGAAAGATTTGATTCAACTTTAATTAAGTCCATAAGACTTCTAGAAAACAGAATAATTAAAAAATGATTCAATGGAAACAAAATTTACATATCGCAATTTTTGCTCACAATGAAACAATACAGGACTAACACATTTAGAAATTGTAAATGGACATTTAAATGAAACAGACCCAAACAATGTAGAAATAGAAAGACAACTGATTAATAATTACCTAGACAACCATAAAGATAAATTAAAATTTCTAAATCAACAGGTAAACGAAACAAACAATATTTTGGCAAAAGAAAAAAAAAATTAAAAAAGCTAATATTAAAAGAACTGACAAACCCAAAACTAAAAAGACCATTGAGAATGAAAATATTTGTAGAAAAAAAAAAAAAAAAAGAAACAGTCAAAACTAAAAAATAAATAAAACCAGAAACGTAAGTTGAAACTGACATCCAAATTCAAAGTAGGAGTTATACATCCAACACATAAAAAGAGTCACAAAAATACACCAATCTAACACAACGGCCCAGAAAAATCACTCAAAACGTAACATACAATTTAGCTTTTCTAATACATCAAACACACATATTATTATATGTTTATATAATATTATGTGTGTTTATATTAGACATATTAGGGGATGTTTATAGGGCGTAATAACCTAGAAGTTGATTGCCCTACAATCTACTACTACTACTATTACCCACACACACATACACATTAAATCTCCACACACTATAATATATTTGTCCAAATATTTATGGGATTCTGACTAAAACTAAATTTTATNGCATAAGATATATATAATACCAGGACAATAAAAAAAAGGTCATTTTAGAAAATTTAAATAATTATTGTAATGTAATAAACAGAACCTTATCAGAGAAGACAAAGTTAATAGTACTAAAATACATAGTGTCAATAATAAAATATATAAAAGTGGATTAATAAATAGTGTAGACATTGAGCCTAAACTATTTATTAAATAAATTAAATTTCAGGAAATTTAGAGAATTATGATGGTAAAAGATATGACAATCTATTTAAACAAATTACAGAAAATCAAATAAAATTCAAAGATCAACTTTAATTTCAATTTTTGAATAATAATGAATTAATAATTTTAACAATAGTCTCAATTATATTGAATATATTATAAAAACTTATGTATTATTATAATTTATCAAGAGACAAATTTGTTCAAGTAGGCTTCCCCGGTCGTCAGATGTATTTACAGTTTCTTCTTCCGGGTTGGACCGTGTCAAATTGTTGATAGTTGCCGAACTTTCGCACATCCTGTGATGGCTTCTTCAGGGCTGAATAGAGAATGATTCTCTATTCAGCCCTGAAAGAAACTGTAAATACAATAGACAAATTGTTAGATTTAAATTCTAGAATTACAAAATCCAATGTATGAAATCAAATTGTTATCACTTTATATATATATATATATATAACAACCTGATATTGAAA
>KZ808479.1:133542-154486 GCA_000696205.2 Oncopeltus fasciatus | reverse complement strand
ATATTAAGATGTTCATTGTTGCTTGATTTTTATTATATTACTTGTTAGCCTTCGTTTTTTCAACTAACTACTAATAATAACAAAAAAATGATAATCTAATATTGGAATCTAAACAAATAAAACCTTAAATTAACAAAATTTTTAGATTTTTAAAAATAGTTTATTTAATAATAAAATATCATTTATGTTTAAAGCTATCAATAAATTTATCACAGACAAGTAAGATTTTTATTTCAAACATTTTGATACAATTTTCTGTATTTCTGATATTCAGTTATGTTATTGACATATTTTTTTTCTTGCAGTATTTTCTGCCCTCTTATTCTTAATGTGGTCTGCTGTGAGTTGATCCCCGCACAGGCCACATGTGGGTTGTCGCCTAACAACAAGATTGTAACCGTGCGTTAGATGTCAAGTCCTATTCGCAGCCTCACGATGACAACTGCATCTCTTCTGTACAAGTTAACATGTGAGACCGGAGTTCCGACTTGTGGTGATATGGATCGCAGTCGTGTTGAACTGTCCCATCTTTGTTGCCTAAGATCTTAAATTATTTCTTTTATACGGCACTTTTCGTCTCTGAGATGAGTATATGTACCAACAGGTAAGCGCAGTAAAGTAGCTTCCTTTGAAGAGTCATCAACTTCTTCATACCACTAATCCCAACATGGCTGGAAATCCATAGAAGTTTTATATATTCCTTTTCTTTTTGTATTGGGTTCTTTCAGCACATTTTTGATTTTGCGCATAAGTGGGTCCCTCGTGAACTTGTTACGGATTGCTTGAAGAGAGCTCAGAGAGTCACTGCATATGAGATCATCAGTTTGAAGATTGCAGCATTCTATTAAAGCATCTATAATGACCATTAATTCTGCATGGCCACAAGAACACTGGTATAAGAAAGCAGTTATGTATAATATAACAGTTATATTAATATAGCAGTTATATGTAACTTATATGTAAGTGGTACTTGAATGCTTCTTCCGTCATTAAGTTCTATATATTCCCGGAGCTGTAGCGCGCTTTACAATTTCGTTCAATGTATTATGTGCAAGTTGTCTTTAGACTTCATGGGCTTATGAATGTTTGTATGATCAGCATAGCTTAACCCTCATTTTCTCTTCATTTTCGATAAATTTCATCGGCACGTACTGTCAGAGGTCTATTAGCAACATATTTGAGAGTAACCAATTCTCGCCTTAGATCAGAGGGAAGATGCCCGGATTCGATGTATATTGGTTCAATCTGGCTTGGTTGTAAAGCCTATTCAATTGAAGCAACCAAGTTCGCCTCGATGATTCATAAACAGAACATCCGTAATCAAGTCTTGATGCAATAAGTGCATCAAATATTCGGAGGACCATTTCTTTTTGAGCCCCCCATTTGAGCTTTTTTTTGGTTAGCCTCCCTTGCAACCACTAAGGGTCATTGGAGGGAGGGGCTATCTACAGGTTGCCACCACATTCTAAACACCCATGGCTCAGGACAAGCTTCTATATTATAAATAAAAGATTGACCTGGGCGGGATTTGAACCCGCAGCACCAGGATTGCGAGACCCGTACGGATCCCTGAGCTATCCTGGCGCCCCCATTTGAGCTTTAACAAACATTTTATCATTTTTAACGCATTGCTGCATTTAGTTATCTGCACTGAATGTGGCTCTTCCATCTTAGTTGTGAATCCAAAACAACTCTGAAAAATATGTGTTTAAGCTTAGTTAAAATTGGTGTACCAGCTATTTTGAGTCGTGGAGCATCATGCTCTTTCCGCAACCTGCAAAAATGCACAGCTGGTGTTTTGGTAGCCGAGAATGTAGCCTACATCCTCAGCATTTTTTGAGACTTTGTCAATCGCATTTTGAAACTGAGGAATTCTAGTGTCCTCCCGATCATGACGTACAAAAAGAGTGAGATCATCTACAAATAGAGAAGAATTTATATTCTCCTGTAGTCTCTTTGGAACTCTGTTTACAGCTATCAGGAACAATGTAACACTCAAGGAAGACCCCTGAGGTATTCCATTCTCCTGTTCTCACCTTTTAGATGTGATGCTTGACGATCTTGTTCTAAAGAATCTTTTTTTTAAAAAGTTTTGGAGAAATGTTGGTAGATCTCCTTGAAATCCCCAAGATTCTAGTTGGCAGAGGATACCATACTTCCAAATTTTGTCAAAGGCTTGTTCCAAATAAAAACACTGCAGTCACATGCTTTCTGTCAAGAAAAACATTTCGAATAAAACTTTCAACAGCCGCTAATAGGTCAATGCAAGAGTGTCCAATTCTGAAGCCAGCTTGATTTGAAAATATGAGTTTTTCTTTTTCTAATATGTGTATCAACCTATAATTTATCTTATTTTTCATTATTTTGCCAATGCAGCACGACAGGGATATAGGTCGATAGCTGCTTGGTTCATGTGGGTCCTTTCTTGGTTTCAAAATTGGTATTATCAATGATTTTTTCCATTCATCTGGGTAGATTCCCAATTTCCTCAAGTAGTTATGCATTTGCAGTAATTTGTTTTTCCTGATTTTGGGAAGTGTATTGTACGGCATACCATCTATTCGTGGTGCTGAAAATTGTTTAACACTTGCAAGTGACCTGTCGAATTCATCCAACGTGAATAGTTGGTTGTATTCAAAATCTCTTCTTTCCGTGAATGCAAAAGTGAGAGGAGTATTTTTAAAATTTCACTGTATTAATCAGAACTGAAAACTGACTGATAGTAGTCTGCGAACATTTCCACTACTTCTTTGGGGTCAGTTACACTTTTATCACCTTGTTTTTGTTGAGATAAATTGTTTATTACATTTATTAATTGTTATCTTAATTTATCATTCATTGAAAGATTATGCTTGTTACTGGCAACACTGATTGTAACCTACCAGTTGTGTTTACACGCTCTGTTAACCACGCCCTGCTACCATGTGTATCTTTATTATTATAGTGAAGTTTTTCCTCAACTCTGCTGTTTTATTTAGCTAATTAACCCATTTACCTCTATAGTTTTAACGGTGGAACCTGATTTACAATATTTCTGCCATACATTGTTTTATCTTTTCTCTGAGGATTCGGTTGTAGCATAAAGTTTTGTCATTATTTCTTTCGTTCTTCATATTAAAATGTATTAGATTTAGAGTGAAATATATTTTATACCTTTTCAGGACCTTCCTTTTATTCCTGTTAGTTTTCCAGAAAGCTTCAGTTCACCATTACACTGGATTTCTGCGGTGGTTGGTGCTTGTCATTGAGATAGGCTTAAGAAAGTGGGGCTTGAATATACTATTATGGGTAATAATATACTTGCATAAATTATTAAAAATTAAGCAACACACTACTTGGCCTTGGGAGATATAATTTTTTGAAATTATTATTTTGTTAAATTATAGAAAACCAAATCTTTTACTAGGACCATCCATCACAGGAAAAATAACTTACCTTCCCTTCTCCTGATGAAGAATGGTTGTGAATGACTAAAACAATCCTTATTCCACATCTTCGGCACTGACTGAGAAAATTGGCAATATAAATATATTCTTTTACTGACCTCCAATAGGAGGAAGTATTTCAGAATATATTTTTTCAACAATGTTGATAAATAAAAGTAATGCCTTTTTTTTCAATTACAAACATATTAGGTCTGAAAGGGTTAAGTACTCTGATTAAAAACATATACTTTGAGGGTTTATTTAAATTCTTCTTATAAATGATATATATACTTTATTTATGTATTTTCTATATTAATACGTTTTCTTAATCAATGTGCATAATAATTCCCCCGCAGACTGATGTGTAAACATGATTGAGTATGGTGACCATTAAGCTATCTGAAACATAAAATTAATTAACAAAATTTTAATATATTAACAAAATGCATTATTGTCATACCTTCCATTGTCCGTCTTCATTGATTTCTGTAAACCATCTGTTGGCGAGCACTTTCGGACATTGTCCATCTTCTGGCCGAATACATGCGTTCACTGTTGTTACAACAGAAGGGACGGAAGATGGACATCTTAGAAACACATGGAAATATACAAAACAAGGACCACTGACAATAACATTATTAACGAACAACTCAACACACAATCTGACACCATATTTAGACCGCTACTTTTACTAAAACGAACAGACGACACACAAACCGAGAAAAAGGCATAAGACAACGTAATCCATAGGCAGACACTAGCAAACACAAACACATTTACCAAAAACTTTCGGAACACTTAGAACACTTCAATAAAGGAGATTACAGCTAATCCCTGCCTTAACCAATAGCTGGAATAATGGACTCTGACCCTTATAACTCGCGCGTTTGACAGACCTTATCGCCGACAAAGCGACCGTTACAGCTATACCTGACACACCCAACTAACTCACAGAATACAAAGGCAGTTGAATACAGACAGTGACAGTGGACACATGTATTCGGCTAAGAAGATGGGCAATGTCCGAAACCGCTCGCCAACAGATGGTTTGCAGAAACCAATGAAGACGTACAATGGAAGGTAGGATAGTTCTATATTCATTGGTGGTGGAAATAACCTTTTAGATTATTTACCAAATACATTATTGTTTATTTTAAGATAAATTGGAGTCATGTATTAGATGATGAATGAATGAATTTCTCCTTCATATTTATCAGGACTTAGCTTCTATTGAATGGCAGAGCTTTCACCATAGAAACCTCTTAGCTGTCTGCCGAGACATTCTTCGTCCCCCCCCCCCCATCCTTAAGAGATACACTCCTTTGTGTCTCTGTAGACAGCTAAAAGTACGAATAAAAGCAAAATAAATGTTAGTTGACTAATCCTGAAACCCCTAAAATAAAAGTGTGAAATTTTTCTAATGGTTTAATTTAAATATCACATAAAACTGTCTCGGAATTTTATAATTATGAAGTAAAAACTAATTATGGACGAAAGACTGAATCTGCTTCACACTTACTGGGTTCAGCTGTTTTCGCTTGGTACAGCTTCCATCATCAGAGTCTCTTAGTAAGCAAAATTCTTAAAATATTATTATTTTTATTAGATTTTTTTTGTTGGTGTTCGGTCAAGATAGATTTAAAAAAAATAGAAAATTTTAAAAAAATGTGTATTTGTCTGATCCCCGACAAAAAAAACATTTAACATAAATTCCTACTTCACCTATTCTTTGACTCAGCGTCATGGTTAATAAAATATTTGTATAAAAGTGGCATAAATAAATTAATATTTGTCACTTGTTAGGCAAAAAATATAATAATTACACCAAAACTATATAATGATTAAAAATAATTCTCAAACATCTATTTAAAAAAAGTTTAACTACACAGCAAGCTAGAAAGATCTGATACAAAACTTCCTAAGGCATTGCAGTGAAGATTTGAAGACCCATAATGATCTTAATCACATTCTTAAATATAAGTGATACTACTCACTCTTCATCAAAATATTCCAGAATATAAAAGTTAGAAAATTCTAACACATATATGTTCCACAGATCTTTTTATGCATCAATGATAAATAAATATAAAAGAAATATAATATAGACCATATGTAGAGAATATCAGATAAATCTAATGTCTAATCATCAAGGCTTATCAATAACTAATGAATAGAATTTTATTTAAATTGAAAAATTCAATCAACCTATCTAAATAGTGTTAGATCTACTGTATAACTAATTGTAGATAGATCAAAGATGTAATCATAATTTGAAAAATCTATTTTTCTTTGACCTTATTTGTTTTATGGTTTTGGATAGTTATAATATGCACCAGAAAGAAGAAATTGGAGAGTGACAGGAGGGATGAGAAATTCAGACTATGTAAAGAATATCACCTAAAACAAATTATATCTAATGATAAAAAATTGGATAACGAATTTGTTTTTTAAATTCTTATTTATATCTTATATCTTTAATTTATATAATTGTATTAAAAAACTAACTTCCTCATTGTTTTTCGAGTAAACATAATTTCAATGTTCAAGTTTGTTTTTTTTGTTTTTAGTATTTATAAACAGAAGATGATAAAAATACGAGAGACATATTTTCTTTCGTGTAATTATCAATAACTTATCTCTAGATAAAAAAAAAGTCTAGTGTCACTAAAGTGAGTAGTATCTTTTTATTAATTTACATTAATTTTAAAACATTTTATATATAAAGGGTGTCTTTGACTCGAGGTTCAAGAAAATATCTCTCAAGCTGGTCGATGAAAGTGTATTTTAATCAACTAGCTAGGGAGATATTTTCTGGAACCTCGAGTCAAAGACACCCTTTATATAAAAAATATTTTAAAATTAATATAAATTGATAAAAAGATACTAAATTTTCAATTTGAGAAAATTCTCTCCTTGTCACATTCTTAGGTCTTAAAGTATACATAAATGTAAAAAATAACAAATAAAAATGCTGAACCCGCAATAACATATTTTAAAGAAAATCGCAACTTACATATCTGTAAGTTGAGTTCATTCGCTATTTGTCACATTTTTCTGTCTTGAAGGGTGTATAAATGTCTCTTATTAAATAAAAATACTAAACCCCGACGTTATTTTTAGGATATTTGCTCCTTGTTACATTTTAGCGTCTTAAAAAGTTTATAAAGAAGGAAAGAAATCATAGTGTAATGTTAATGGCTGAAATCGGTGGAGGAAAAGAGGGTTTAAATTGTCATCAAATTAAGAAATCTTCAATATCATCGTTTCAGTTAGATATTGAACACCTTTGCAAATCATAAGTGTTAAATATAATTCTCTAGTATTTTTATTCAATGGCATTGCTACTAATAATACATGTTAAAGAAAATATTTAATTATACAATTTTGGGAACTCTATGTTTGAAACAAATTGCTCTCTCTCTCTATATATATAAATATGACATCTAGGTGAGAAGTGTAATTTCCTTACGGGAAATATGAGATTTATGTGCAGAATAAATATTTGTATAGAGGCAAAGGAAGTAATTATTTGCTAGAATACGCCTACAATATAAGTACCAGATTAGTACTGAAGAAATCTTTGTAAGAGAGAACTTTAGAAATGAAAAATAAATCAGTGCGATAAGTGCTTGCTATGACTAGGTTTGATAAATACATTAATAAATAAGAAGTATTATCGGGATTTGTAAGATAATGAAAAACAATAATAGATACAATTATGGCGAGAGGGAGGAGGCTTCTTTGAGTTACTATTCTCAAAAGCTTAAATCAAAATTCCTTTGTTCACTTAGTGTTACTTCACAACTAACTACCCCCTCTTCCTTCAACTATCAGCTCATCAATAAATGTATGAATTTAATGACAAAAACACACCTTGGACTATAAAATAAATAATCCTGTATTTATAATACTATAAATAAATAGTCCTGTCTTTACAGTTCTTTAACTAAGAAAATTTCTTCATTACATCCATCTTGAATTAAAAATGGGAAATCTGCTAAGATTAAAGGAGCTTATACGGGACGGACATTTTATTAATGGTAGTGGCTAAATCATTTTTTCCGTACCTCATGTTCCTTCCTTTCTATGGTTCAGAAATTAGACAGGACACTCATTATTTTGTAGATTCCGCTCACCATCTGAAAATATTTGTATAGTATAATGTTAGAGTAGCAGTTATCAATATTAACCATACACAAATACATGAGTGCTTTTGTGCGTGTGAGTGAGTGAAGAAACTATTGTTTTACAACAACAACAAAAGCCACCTTCTTCCCTTCTTCAATCTTGTAATCTGAGAGAATTTAGCATTGCGGGTTTAGTATTTTGATATTTGTTTAGTCTTATAGGGTTACATATGTGTTGTGGGTTTAGTATATTGTTCCTCATGAGATCTTTTTAGACTAAAAAAAAAAAAATATCAAAATTCTATGCCAGAAACTCTATTTTAAAGAAATTCGCTACTTGTCGAACGAACCATCGGCGTCATAATTGGGCCATCAATTTTTCATAATTGCATAAAAACCTTATACAAAAAATAAAAAAACTAAACCCTCAAAACATATTTTGAAGAAAATCGATGCATGAGGCACCATCTGAATCAGAATGGTGTGAGTGCAGAAAATTCTTCTTGATACCCCCATATATCCGAAGGGAGTGGATATCAACGATGCATGTCTGCGCTATGCCGGGCCCCACAAAGTCAAAGTTCACGACGAGTATGGTTGCCCTTCTGAAGCCCTAGGTATATATACGGTGATTCAATCACTTTATTTTGCCCCGCAATAGTCTCAACATGCACTGCATTGCCTTTGTAGAGATAATTATACTAATATGTTGTTACTTACATCTCCAAATGATTCAAAAGAAGCAGAAATATTGAAGATTGGAGTCTTGATTTTCGGTGGTCTCAGTGTATAAACCATCATAAGTCTTATCATCTGTCTGAACTCTTTATTGCCCTCTAACCAGGGAGTTGCGTAGAGCGACTCGAACAGGGCGCTACTCTGGAAGTATGAGAAAATGGATCATGATACAGAAGCTGGCTTACTAGAAAGATGTTTAAAAATGAGTATTAATAAGTTTTCTTAAATATTAATCTGAATAACTCATTATTATCTTATTATATTAAGATTTCCCATTTAACCCAAGAACCAAGGCCCACTGGAACCCCCTGAAATTTCAATGAGTATCTAACATCAACTGCAATTTGAGTAACTGTTTCATATTTTAAAATGTTAAGGAATAATAATATATTTTAAGTACATTATCATATAATACAATTAACAGAAGACATAATCACGCACTAATACGGGTATACGTATATTTATATACGGTTAATAAAAATAAAATTATATATATATATATACATTTTTAATTAGTTTTTTTAATTTTTTTTTTTTTTTTGGCAGAGAATAATATGAATGTAATACGTTCTTCACACAATTGGAATTAATTTCAAGCTGAGCATATTCGAAGCCAAAACTTTATCTTTAGAGCAGATCTGGAAAGGACTCCAGCATGTGCTGTACACTCATTTTATGGAGTCCTACCTCCCTGGAGCCGAAAGCGCTATGTCATTACTGGATCTGGGATGGATTCTGATATGTGTGATCTACATTTTTATAGTGGGATCCTTGGTGCCGAAAAAGCGATGCCATTAATAGATCTGGGAAGGACTGAAATGTGCTTTATGTTCCTATAATGGGATCCTTGATGCCGAAAAAGCGATGCCATTAATAGATCTGGGAAGGACTGACATGTGCTTTATGTTCCTATAATGGAATCCTTGATGCCGTAAGCGTATGCCATTAATAGATCTGGGAAGGACTGACATGTGCTTTATGTTCCTATAATGGAATCCTTGATGCCGAAAAAGCGATGCCATTAATAGATCTGGGAAGGACTGAAATGTGCTTTATGTTACTATAATGGAATCCTTGATGCCGAAAGCTTATGCTATTAATAGATCTGGGAAGGACTGACATGTGCTTTATGTTCCTATAATGGAATCCTTGATGACGAAAGCTTATGTCATTAATATATCTGGGAAGGACTGACATGTGCTTTATGTTCCTATAATGGAATCCTTGATGCCGAAAGCTTATGCTATTAATAGATCTGGGAAGGACTGACACGTGCTTTATGTTCCTGTAATGGAATCCTTGATGCCGAAAGCTTATGCTATTAATAGATCCATGTGCTTTATGTTCCTATAAATGGAATCCTTGATGCCGAAAGCGTATGCCATTAATAAATGGAAAGGATCATGATACATACTGTATGTTCCTATAAAATAAAAATATATGTATCTTTTGAGCAGAGAAAATCTAACACATGATAATAGAGCAGAGAAGTCACGGTCGTAGAATGCACGCGCTGAATGAGTAGAAGAATGTGTGGTTCTACAGTAATTAACATGAGCGCTCTAATAATAATATATAACATAACCTTTACTGCCCTATGAACATGAAAAAAACATGTTTTAGAAATGTTTGTGGAATCATTGTCATTTCAGTACGGGCTCATGTAGTTATAACAATGAACAACAATAAGGCTAAAACACTGAAATAAACTTGAAATAAAACTATATAAGAGAAGTAATCCAAAGTCTATTTACATATATATTTACTTGCGCATATTGCATCTCCTTCTCCATCTTGTCCTACCTCCAGACAAGACAAGGTAAGGCGTAAATTAAGCTGATCTGGAGGCTGCTAAGAGTATTAATAACGTGAGTCCATGTACAAATAATAATCATTAATTTTACGATAAATAAGAATCTGAAGTAAGTTTTCGTAACAAACTAACAATGCTATGACATTTTTTTTTTCATTTCAACTTCACCAAGTCTGTAATAAGCAAGGACAGCTAAGGACACAGCCTTTTAAGACGAAAAATAGTACTTGGAATATTATTTAAAAATTCTTGAGATAAGACTTCTCCTGATCGTTGCTCTCGAGGGATTACTCTACACCTGATTCATATTTGAAGATTCCTCTATCTGTTTGTCCTGGATCAACACTAAGGTCCCTAGTGTTTTATATTTATATTTTTTATTTCTTTTTTCCTGCCCATTAAAAGACAGATAGCCTTTTGATTATGTTAAACTTTTATAATTATTCATCATTACAGTTTTACGAAAATAATAATGACAATAATTAAAATGAAAATAGAGTAAGTATTCTGCCAATCTACTTATACACAAAAATAAAATTATAAATGCATTGTTAAATTACACTAAATACAATATTCTGGTCATAAAATCTCATAGGAATGCACAATCTTGAAATCAGTGGATTTATATCCTTTGCTAATGGCGGAGTGATAAAGGTGTATATCGTCCCATAATCTCTGTAGCTCAAAAGTGGAATCGAACTCGCATTGACCTAACCTGGACCTATAGAGTTCCATCCCAAGTCACAAAATGATAGCCCTGAAGATGGCTTACAATGTAAGCCGAAACGTTGGCAGATAATCCTTTATTAAAAAATACATTTTTTAAATTTGTGTTTTTTGGATCTACCTTGACCGAACCCCAACTAAAATCATCTTAGAAAAAACATTAGAGTATTGTGTACTACAGGGAAGAAAATATTCATTCCAGATTCCTACAGGCGAATACTTACAAAAGAGATTAAACAAAATTTATTTTATTATTATTTACTATTTTTAAGCCACAAACCTCTCGAAGAAGTTCTTCCCCCTGGTAGTTGATGATGAAGTTGTACATCAACTCCGCGAAGCCGGTGAAGAAGTAGAGAGCAGTCATTCCGAGTCCAAGTTTCTGAAACACAGCCTCCGAGTGTTATCCGACAGGAATCCTTTGGTTATTTTACGGTTATAAAAATTCATTTTTGAGTGATTAATTAAATTAGTGAACGAATACTTATGCCTAATATTTATGATGTAACAACAACTTTGCTCTTGAATTATCTAAAAACAAAAAAATTCAAATTACTAAATTACAAAAAATAAATTTTTTTTAAGCTACCATGGCGCCCCTACTGTAATTTTTAAAACTCCACATGCATGAGCTGCCTGAATTGAACCAATTTCTCAGTTGATGAATATTTGTCTTTGAGTTTTCCATCTCATGCAGCAACAGTAAACTTATAAAAAATATTTTATTACTAAATAAAATGGATTCACTTTCATTGCCCGCTGCAGCGAAAAAAACATTTATGACTCGCCTTAACCAATAGCTGGAATAATGGACTCTGACCCTTATAACTCGCGCGTTTGACAGACCTTATCGCCGACAAAGCGACCGTTACAGCTATACCTGACACACCCAACTAACTCACAGAATACAAAGGCAGTTGAATACAGACAGTGACAGTGGACACATGTATTCGGCTAAGAAGATGGGCAATGTCCGAAACCGCTCGCCAACAGATGGTTTGNAATCTTTTATTTATAATATGGAAGCTTGTCCTGAGCCATGGGTGTTTAAAATGGGATGGCAACCTGTAGATAGCCCCTCCCTCCAATGACCCTAAGTGGTTGCAAGGGAGTCTAACACAGCAAAAAAAAAACCAAAAAAAAAAAAACCATATTTCATTAAAGATTGTTTTAAATAAGAGTAATTGGCGAAATTTAATTAAAAAAACATAAAGAACAATGAGTGTAAAACATATTTACCACTAATGTTTGCTGCAAACTTGCCGGTAAGGATAGGTGTAGGAAGCGCCCACTAGTTACATTCGTAAATCTCTTACATAATGAGTGTCTTTCGTTAAAATTTTATGGACTTTAAACAATAAAAAATTACATTTTACAACTATTATATTCTACAAAATGTGTCATTACTCAAATAAAAACAAATATATTACGATTATAAAATTTTGTCTTCCAAACCTCTCTTTCCCTTCATATGCATTGAAAAGAAGAGTTGGAATACCGAATTTGGTTTCTGTATTGTACAAGTAAGAAGCCCACACTTCACTTGAAATCACATTCTTCAATATCTTTTTTTGTATGAATGTTTTTTTTTCTTTTTTTTTTATAGAACATAAATGTTATACAATTATATTTTAAAATTTTTTGTTCAATAAATTTTCCCTTCAAAATTCTAATAATAACGGAGATATTTAGATTTTTAAATTTGATATCATATCATCCCTCCCAATTTCAGCTAACAATGAATTCAACTAACAGTTCTTAAAAACAAGCTTATATATTTGGTTTCATTATGGTGAAAAAAATTACGGATTCTATATCACAAGCAGATATATACAATATGTATGTATATATATAATCTAAAAGGTTAATCTAAAAGGTTATTTTCACTACCAATGAATATAGAACTATCATACCTTCTATTATCCGTCTTCATTGGTTTCTGCAAACTATCTTCTGCTGGCGAGCGCTTTCGGACATTGTCCATCTTCGTGGCCGAATACATGTGTTCACTGTCACTGTCTGTATTCAACAGAAAACCCACAGAATACAAACACAGTTGAATACAGACAGTGACAGTGAACACATGTATGCAGAAACCAATGAAGACGGATAATAGAAGGTAAGAACAGTCGGGATAAAAAGTGCAGTGAACACACAAAAAGAAAAAAAAAATCACAGTTGAGTCTCTCTTCACCCCTCACTGACGAAGGGCGAAAATCCTTAAAATTTTCACTCTTTGTGATTTTTTCTCTTTGTGTGTTCACTGCACTCTTTATCTACTTTAAAAGAGTAATTTACTTACTTGAAAAATAAGGAAAATATGGGTCGCATATGCAAGCGAGCCACATGTCATGCTGGCGAACATCGAGCAAGACACGTATTTCGTGTAGGCTTTCCTGTACCTGAAATGAGAGTATTTAAAATTATTTCAGACTCAAAAGTAAATGTTAGGATATTTTGAAATTTGGAAAGCTTATCTTTTCAAAGTGGTTCAGACAATTCATTCATGAGAGCTACTTTGTTGTTTTTATTTTTTTATTTTTTCAAAAACAATCAATTAAGTTCAATTTGAAATATCAAATAACTACCTTCTCAAAATTTGGATTATGTCAGTCAGAATAAGTCAAAATACCCGCCAGGGAGGAGCTATGCAATCTAAGGAGAAAAATTCATATCGCTTAAATCGTTTTATTTAATTTCCACTTTTAATGCTTCATAAAAATTTCGATATAAATGAAAACAATTATCTTACAGGCCGAAGTAGAAGAATAAGCGTAAAAATAAAGACCATTAAACCGGTCGTGACTGGCCGAAAGAGATGGGTGGGGGTATGGTCAGCCATAGTGGCCATAATGGTTACTCTGTAAATCATAGAATGAATATTGGAAAACTACATTTTACAACTAAATTTAGCACAATCAAATTTTTCCTAACTCAAAACAAACTTACTAAAATTATAAATTCATTCGATTTCCATGAAAAGTCTCAATACTCATTAAGGTTTCTTACTTCAAAATAGAAGTGTCAATCAACTAAAGAAATCAATTAATATTTGTAAAATTGTTATAAAATAAAAATATAATCTTCTATGATATGAAATATCTAGGTTGTTGGTTGACCATTGATAATCAGGAGGAGGATATAGTCGGAGTTTGGTCAAAGGTTCATTATTAAATAAAAACAAATTGGTGAACAAATGTGGTTTTATTTTTGCCAACGTTTCGGCCTGAATTTCACGTATTTTTCAGAGCTATAGTGATAACGAAGAGAGTCACGAATCGCGTGTACTAACCATGAGTATAATTCTAAATGATATATAATTTAGTACCCCAGCAATCATGGGTTAAAACACGCTATTCATGACTCTCTCTCCTCGTTACCTCCATAGCCCTGAAACAGGCATGAAATTCTGGCCGAAACGTTGGTAAAAATAACATTCACCAATTTGTTTTTATTTAACAATAAACCTTTGACTGAACCCTGACTATCTCCTCTTTCTTAAAATATAAACTTCTTTATACTTCCAACGAAGATAATGATTTCTAATATTTTTAACTAAAAATTATTATTAAATTGATTAACACAATGACGATGTTATAGAGTTTTCTTAAGCAAGATGATAAAAGTTTTTTAATTTCGTCTCTCAGTAAAAATTTCATGTCTCATGGCCGATTTTGACCATTAACGACCTCATCAAATATTTTGAAAAATAAGTTCATTCGCCGAACATGATTACTTTATTTGAATCGTACAGGGACTTAGAAAAAAAAAAAAAAAAAACTCTACGTCAGCCAGGGAACAAACCCGGGTCTCTACTATCCGGGCGGGTGCGTTAACCAACTACGCCACCGAAGGTAAGAATAATTTCTAATATATCGTCTTGCACTCGGCGGAGCGAAAATTGCTAGCTAATTAGACTCTCGTATAGCAAAAGGCCATTACCTTACATTCAAATCATGATGACCATGATTTCTTTATTTTAAAAAATACGGACGCCATTACTTCTCTTTAATTTTAACTGATTTTACTTTGAAAAATATGGCCAGTTTAAAATGTCACACATATATTTGTATGAAATTTTGAACGAGCCATTTTTTAGCTTCTCCAAAGTAAGATCTTTTGAAAATTCCCGTCATGGGTGAAACGTGAATAGCTTGATTTGCTTATAGGAAATCTTCTATAATTTTGCGGATGAGAGTTCATATCAGTAACTTAACATATTGCTCGTTCTCGTATCGATAGATAAATCTTTCTGTATTACTGCTGTGTATATTGTCGAAAATAGTCGACAATTGTATAACCTAACATTCATGTTACAATAACTAGTCAGTTAAGTGTTTACATGCTGTAATGTGTTTATAAGATTTTACTTATGAAATCAAGCAATACAAAATTATCACACGTGCACATATGTGTATATAAATTTTCGCTTGCCAATGCCCAAACTTTTTCTTAAAGAAAAAAAAAACAGTAAATAAAAAATAATTTCAGGCTTTTTTTTTTTTTCGCAAACTATCAGATGAGTTCGGTAAAGCTCAAATCGTTCGTGATGGAGGGCGAGGGTGAGTTTAATGGGAAACTAAATTAAAAAGTTTTACAATTTTTAGTGCAAGGGAATAGAATAAAAAAATCTATCTGTCCCAGCCAGGACTCAAACCTGGATCTCCTGCTTTCCGGGCCTGTGCATTTTCCATTTATGCTACCGGGACAAGTCCGATAAGTTATTAAATTCCCCATACTAGTGTCGAGAGTCTAACCTCCGACACCGACGAATATATCGTCTTACGCTCGGAGGAGCAGACATTGTCAAGCTGTTTAAATGACTCTCGTTATTTACTTTTAAATTTTTAATTTTATAATTTTTGTTTGTGGTATATAATCCCACGTAAATTTTAACAATTTTTATTGCAAGGGAACAAAATAAAAATCTAACTGTCTAACTAAAGGTTAGACTCTCGACACTAGTGCGGGGAATTTAATAACTTATAAGACTTGTCCCGGTAGCATAAATGGAAAATGCACCTGCCCGGATAGCAGGAGATCCAGGTTCGAGTCCTGCCTGGGACAGTTAGAGTTTTTATTCTGTTCCCTTGCACTAAAAATTGTAAAAATTTACGTGGGATTATATACCACAAAAAATAATATTTACCAAATTAAAAAGTATTCGTTACGTTAAACTTTTTTTTTTATATCTGTATATTGGCATGAACACAGATACAAGATGGTGCCATCAGTAAATGATGGAATAAAATAAAGTTTTCAAATATGCCATGGCGGAAATGAGTGGAAAAAAGCCTACCCAACGATGTCCCTTGAGACTTCCTGTAGTGTTTTGTGGTAAATATACTGTTGACATGCTTTGTACAAGTGTGTGTATATGGCCTTTTAGTTCATTGTGAGGAAGGTCGTAGAAGAATTGTATATAAATTTGCTTTTGGGAGATGTTGAGATCAGGATCAAGCCAATGGTTTGATATGAACTTTGGAGTGTTTACAATAACACGAATAATTCTGGACGTTCGAATATGCCTGCTGCTTGAGACTTGCCTGACCTAGATGGAGACATGATCTGGAAAAAAATTGTGTTATGAAATTAAGAATAACATGAGTAAAGACGTTACTTTGTTACTAAAGACGTTAAGAAAGACGTAAAGACGTTACTATATATATATATATGTAAATCATAGAATGNTCTCATTCTAGATATATATATATATATATATATGGAATATATAGAAACATCAGAGAACCATATAAACTAATCTCCAATAAAGAAAGAATAATATTTCAATCTTACTTCTAATGGTCTATTGTGATTCGCAGGCACTGGAGACATTTTTGAAAGATAGTGAATAAACAGTGTTGATATAATGAAACAAAACCAGTTTTTAAATCGGAAAAAATATTCATATAAAATGAAGGATTGACAGTAAAACAAGAAAACCAACAAAAAATAAAGCTACATTAAAAGAATAATGAATAAATAATAGCGAATAAGAAATAATAAAATATTAAAATTAACAATAAAACCATAAAGGTGTTTGAGAAAAGACTTAAGGTCTTTTTTTTTTCTTTCTTTTTTTTAATGGCGTGTCAACCTTTGGTCTTTAGCGCCAGGGAGATATTTTATAGAAGCTATATAAGAATATATTTCAAGAAGAAGAATTTCTTAGTAGTAAGTCATGGTGAGATATATTGAATTGTTAGTGAGAATAGTTATTATATGGATGTACATAGTAATTTCCCTAAGGTCTTTACTGTAAAAAATATATATTTTTTAATACATAGAAAATGCTGGTTATATTGACCAAAAAGCAAGAATTAACTCTACACCTAATCTATGAATGAACTTGTACAAAAATTATTATAAAACATATAGTATTACTATTTTAAAATTTATATTAATTATTATTATTTCTGGAAAAATACAACATAAATTTATGACTGTAACTAATATTTGATCTGATACCAAGCGATCTTACTATCTTTTCGGCTTGTAAGATTAAAATTGGTCATTTACAAAAGTAAATGCATAAGTAAGAACTTATGCTTAGCCATCATTATGTAAACATGAGAATTTTACTCAATTTTTTGTGCATTTGTGTGTAATTGTGAATAGACCATATGTTTGAACGCGCTCTTACCTAGATTGCAATTTATGAAATAATTAAACCGAATTCGATTTTTAAGATTATTTCTCTTATAGTCAGATAAAGTTTTTATTGCTGATATTGGTCAATGAGGTGGAAGAGGAGTAAGATGAAGATCAAATTGAAAAATCTTCAACATCTTCGTTAGATAGAAACTGGTAGATATGAGAAAGATTAAAAGAATACAACATGTGTGAATATATCTGTAATTGATATATGAATATATATGTATAATATCAAAACATTTTTATTCTATTGGACTTTACAATAAATGTAAAATACGAAATATTTTATGGCATTTAAGACAAGAATTCAATTTCCCACATCTGTATGAAACATTTGAAAAAATATGGTATTTTGAATGACATTTTAAGAACCACAAATGACCAAAGGGATTAAGGAGAACGCTGTCTAAGAAAAGACCATTTAATTTGTGGCTGTTATGAATTATAACTCAATATTATTATATACTCGTTCAATTCTTTCTATACTAAAAATAATTAATAAAAACCTCATAATGGTCTGATGATGCTTGATGTTTTCCTTGAGGCAGTGTACCAGGCATTTATCGAACATGTCTTTTTTAAGAATTCCAGGGGTATCGACGCTATCCAAGACATCAGGGACTTCACGTTGGTACAAAACCAGAGCTCTCTTGTACAGACACCTGAGAGAAAGATTAAGTATCTTCAGCTGGGCAGTGGTCTGGGTAACACAGCTCATGTACAAGTCGTTGCTCGTGGTCGCGTTCCCGAAGACGATCACAGTGGCAATGAACGTCACAAGGTACGCGGCCGAGAAACCCACAAAGCTGGAGGTGTCGAAAGGCATGTAGTATGGATACGGCAGGAAAGGCTTGAGAGGACTCTTGTGGTGCGCTCTGTCGTACAGGAAGAGGAAGTACGTCAAGGGGTGTATCACGAGGTTCAGAGTCACACACACCCAGCAGGAATAAGCAAACCCATTTGAGATCTTCTTCACCAACTCGACAGCGACCTCCATTATCTTGGTGACTTCCTCGTCAAACACTTCATACTTGTATATCCCAGTCTTCAGTAAGCTTGCCGCTTCCAGAAGAGACTTATTCCCGTAGATCCTAGAGGACAAAACCCCTAACACGAAATAGTGCAGGATTATCATGTGAATCACGCGAATCGTCAATTCTTTTTCCCCATGGACATACATTAATGTCATAATACATGCAGAAAATCCATATAACTCAAATACATAAATGAATAGCAGATATAATCTGTACCACCAGCTTCTTAACACTGAGGCACCCGATAAATTGAAAATCCATTTCCGCTCTTCAAGAAAATTGTGTACCCTGTCTTTCTGGACATAATTCTTTTTCATCCTCAAATAAACTTATTCTGTACCCCTTATGTATATTAAAATATTAATTGGCTAACAGGCTCCCAAAAAAAAATCCTTTGAAAACTAAACTACTCCCAGAATCCTAGAAAAATGTGAAACAATAGAGAGCAGATAGATCAATGTTGATGTCCTGGACTGCCAGGAGCCTCTGGCTAAAACTATCTTGAAGTAATCCAACTGTAATTGACCTTTAATTATAAATCGAAAAAGTGAAGCTTTTTAAAATTCCATAAATCCAGGGGGAATCAGATGTCTTTAATTTCCAATAGGAGTCATTACGCCTGTTTAAGGTAAACTCAAGCGAACTCAGGTCGGAACCACGAAGTTGAAATGAGTATTTTCGCTTTGAGTTCCGAGTTGAGCTTTAGTTCTTCATTTCTAAAACATAGTTCCCAGAGTTTGACACCGGTGATTTCCACAAAAGTTCAGGACTTCCATCGATTGGTTCCGTCGTCCGGTAACAGGGGAGTGTGTAAACAAGGAACTTCCTCCTCCAATCTTTAGTATTAGTTGAAATAATGAATTCCCAAATACATTGGCAATAGAAATAAGTAAATACATTAGCAATAAAATATAATTTACAGACAAATGTTTTACCATAATAATAATATCTTACTTTTTTTTTTTTTTTTAACTGAAATCATACATACAAATATGTATATGCACATATAGTTGTTATCTACTTGTCTCATTGAAACTAGAGAACTAAATCATTATGAAATGGAAACCACCTGCGAGAACGGATATGCTAATTGTATTAAATCCCATAGATATGGGCGTAATAATCTAAGGGTTGACCGCCCCTAAACCCGATCCTACCTACCTATCATACATACAATTATGCAGCGAATTAAAAAACACATAAAGTTTATCTGTCATATGCTTAGATTAAGAAATGCGCGTTTGCTCTAAATTTTGAGCATTAATAATTGTTAGAAAACAGACGCATAAAGTTATAGTTATTTTTCGTAGATGTTTTTTTGTTGTGGTCCGGTCAAGGTAGATTCAAAAACTACAATTTAAAAAAATGTGTATTTTTTTTAAATTTTCGGCTTACATTGAAAGAACACGAACGACAAACGTGGGATTCAGGCGACACGATGTCCCTTTCGCCCTCATGATAGCCATGAAGATGGCTTGCAATGTTAGCCGAAACCTTGGCAGATAATTACAGAATACACATTAGTTTTAAATTGTATTTTTTGGATCTACTTGGACCGTAACCCTCTTCCAAAAAAACATCTACTAATAATTTCTACGGTCAAAACTCTCCATTTGTAATTATTTTCAGCTGCTCAAAACAATCAGAACTGTTTGCAATAATGCTTTATTGTAGGGCTATCGTTAAAACATATATCATCAAAATTTAGAAACTTTGTTATAATTCAATTTTAGTTGGTTAAAACGTTTAAATTTTTTTAAATGTCTTCAGTTAAGATTATATATGTAGATAATTTATGTAGATTTATAGAACAAATTTATAAATTGTTTTAGTAAAAAACTTAAGGCGGAATTTCTCTTCGAAGTGCAGGTAAACATGATCGTTGGCTATATAGATTCCTCTTATATTTTTTCATAGAATGTAGTATATTATTTAGAATAATATTTAATGAAGTAATATTGGTATTTATAATAAAATATAAGTAAACATATACATACTCTCAAAACTTCAGTTGGTATGAATAAATAGACACCCGGCAAATATATTTAATCAATCATTATGCATATTATTGTACAAATAATTATTTCCTTATTTTCAAGCATTTCATTGTTTCTACATTATAATCAAAAATATATTTCAATATTTAAAAGTTATAAACAATAAATAATTTATGACATTTGTGTGCGAGGGAAATTAATTTTTTTATCTATTATGTAATTCAATTATTGCTTCCTTATTTTCCAGCAAATCATTTATTCCACATTATAATCAAATAAATAAAGAAATGCGTAAAAATACACTTGAGAACAATAATAACTAATGACCTTCGTGTATGAAGGAAATAAAGAACCTCTTTTTCTAATACTGTGTAATTTAAATCACAGATTTTCTGTCCATTTCAATTTGTTTATCCCGTGATATATATAT
>KZ808479.1:108913-121938 GCA_000696205.2 Oncopeltus fasciatus | reverse complement strand
ATATATATATATTCTGAAATCATAAAATAAGGCATTATCGTCGAAACATTACACACATTAATCTTCTTTACAATAAATTAAGTTAAAGTATGCAAATGTTGTTGTTCAACATCAGAAAACCGTAAAATTATTAATTAATTCATCATCTCATATGAAAAATTAAATTTAATAGTAAATAGTAAATATATGGTATGTTCGATAACATTTTTAGGAACATCCCTTAAAAGAAGATATTTAAGAATAAAACTGTAATTTATGAAAACTTCCCCATTCTTCCGTACCGAACTGTCTAAAAGTTTTCTTATTTATATCACTTTGTACGTATATTTTTCTTTGTCTTATTTTGTTCTGAAGGATCGGTGAACATTGAAAGTTGTTTGTGACGGAAACAAGGAGAATAACTTGATTCCCTCGGAGGGGATATAATATAACCCTGAGCTGGGGAACACTCATCAAGGAACAGATACACATGCTAATGGGGCCAGACTGACAAATGTGCAAAGACAGCGGCGCTCGGAAAAGCCGCAGACCCAGAAGAGGGAGTATAACGCCGACCGTGTTTACGCCAACCGAGGAGAGCGTCGAACAAACATGGCGACCGGCAGAATACATTTAACCTCTCTCTTCTCTCTGAGAGGCCTGAAAGCGTGAAGACAAAGACCACCGTCTCTCGCCTCTGTTAATCCTCCACTCCAATGTCGGCCGTATGATCCTCAAAGCTCAGCGTGGAGCTGGTGTGGAACCACACACTCTCTCTCTCGCGCGCGCACAAATGCACATATAAATATATATACTCTTGAAATAATAAAACATAATTAGAAGCGTTATTTAAAGTATATTAAATAATATATTGTAATATATATATATATATATATATATATATATATATATATATATGTGTGTGACTGTCATTTCCCATTTAGACTTATTACCAAAAACACATAAGCCCAGAAATCCCGAGAGACCGATTGGGTCAGGAATAGGATACCCGGGAGAAAGAATCTCTACCTTTGTTGAATATCACCTGCAACCACTATCATCAGCCCTTCATATATTAAAGACATCATCCATTTTTTAGAAATCTTGAATGATTTGTCCTTGCCTCCTTCAAATTTAATTTTATTAATTACCATAGATGTCACTTGGTTATACACATCAATTCCCACTCCCGAAGGGCTTGAGTCCCTTAAATGTTTTCTTGATCAGCGGCCCCCACTGAGTTTCTAATTGGTCTTGCAAAACTGGTCTTGACCAAAAACGCCTTTACCTCAAATGGTGGTACTTATTTTCAAATTGGAGGTACGGCGATGGGTATTAAAATGGCCCCTCCTTATGCCTGTTTATACATGGGCCTACGTGAACAAATGTTCCTGGCCTCTTGCCCTTTGTAACCCCTCTTATGGAAAATATATCTGGATGATATTTTTATGATTTGGACCCACGGACAGGAATCCCTATCCACATTCCTAGAGGACCTTAAAAAGGCTTTTCCCATAAAGTTCACATGGAATATATTTAAAGACGAAGCCACTTTTTTTGGATGTTGATATAAAACTAGTAGACAACCACTTCTTCCCTTGTGTTCACATCAAGCCCACTAAAAAGCAGCAGTATTTAGATTATTCCAGCTGCCACCCTCCACACACCAAGAGGTCCTTACCTTACTCTATCTCCTCTCTGGGCTACCGCATCTGTAATTCTCAAGAAACACTAGAAAATTACTTAGGATCCCTAAAAGAATCTCTTCTTCAAAGGGATTATCCACCCCAACTCCTCAACTGATAAGACTTCACACTGACGAAGGGCGAGAGATCCCCGAATATTTTGCTCCTTGTGATATTTACTTTTCGTGTGTGCACTGCACTATCCGACCTGTTCTTGATTACACACACACACACACACACACACACATGTATATATATCAGAAATGTTATGCTGCGTATGCTAAGCAAAATTTCAAATGCTTAATTACAGAAGCTTCAGAATGCAACAAGATAAAAGTTAACCCTTAAAATCACCGCCTCCCCTATACAGATTTTAGCCATTTAAGAACTTATACAAAGATTTTTCATACCAATGCTTCTTCTTAAGCGCCAAATTCAGTTGTAACATTTTTAAGAATTACAAAATATAAAGCGCACACATAAATATATGTGTGTTTGTGTAATTATTAACACACCATATAGCTTCTTGTAAGCAAAGTCGTTCATAAGATGAAGAACGTTTTTCAAAAGTATGTTAATAGTTGTAACTTGAACAGATTGATTTCTCTGCGCTTTTAATAGCTAAATTAAAACAATATTAAGATAAGTTAACCCTCAATTCAATTAATATAATATCGGTAGTTAAAGAATATCTACTTTCATTTTTTGCTTTTTATTTAAATGTTATATGTTAATTTTGATTGGGAAAATATTTTTCAAGTATAAGAGTCAAATGTAGACTGACATAGGGAACTAAATGATTTAGAGAACTAACTAGGAGAATATCTTAAAATAAGGACTTACTGTTAAAGAAAAAAATATAGAGTGCGCGATGGTATTCGAACCCGCATCATCTAATTAGTGGTCATTTACTCTAGTAGTCTCACTCATCAAACTATGGTTAATCATATAGTAAAGTTGTATGGAAGCCCATTTCGTACAAAAGTTAGCTTTTTTAGCAAGAGGTTTTAAAGCGAGGCTTACTTCACTCCAAGGAAGAAAATTTTTACAGAAACACATACACACACACAGAGAAAGAAAACGAAACTCTCGCAAACTGATCTAGTCGTTTATTGTCATAAAACTTAAAGTATTATAGTAGTATTGCCTACTCGAAAGCGCACACCCTTTACTAAACAGAGTATATGCTGTCTTTTTGTCAGTAGGTACTGTAAAAAGGTACTTTACTACGCAATAAAAGTATATTGTTGTCCTGTCTCGTTGTTGAATCTGTAAACAAGTACTCCAGTCTCAACAATCCCATAACGAATGAGATACGGACTTCATTTCTTCTGGGTAGAAGACAGGCATGTTCTCAGCCATTCTAATGGTTTTAATGACCTTTTTCAACCTTAAATTATTTAACAATTTCCCCAAATGTCTTCTCATTTACAAACGATGACTAAAGAGTGTATAAACATTCTCAAAACCACCAACCCTCTGTTAGTTTATTATTATTAATTTCTAAATTTAGAAAAACTAGGACAACCCATTCCGCTATTATAGTCTCTTTTCTACACTATCAGCTCATATTTACGTTTTCTTTGTGTCTACTCATTCATCTTGTATTCTAAACTTTTGTTTTTCCTCCTATTTATTTATCACTCACACAAAAATAGTTATATATTTTCATAGATCGTGTCAAGCTATCAACATATCCAATCCTACAATCCTACGAGGATATATATATGAGGTCGAAAGCATAAGTTTTAGTTACTGATTTATGCGTAAATATTACCAATTCTCTGTCCAATGAGTGAGTTCAATCAATTTTTTTTTTATTATTGATCTAATGTTGACTTTTTGGGCTCTGTACCTGATAATTTTCATATCTATTTCTACTTTGCACAAAACAAAACGAAAAGAAAGGATTTTTGATTATTTATTTTAGAAAAATGGCTATAAAGGAGAGAAACAAATCATTTTGTTCAATAAATTTTTTTAGAGTAGTATATATTAGTGATGTACATAGCAAGTTATTTATTTTAATAATTGATTGTTCTCATGACATCTCTCTCTTTTCTTTGAATATGAGTAAAATAAAATTATTTGTACAAAATGAAATAAATTTATAAATACATACTTTATTATAGCCTCATGGTGAAGAAGATTTCTCCTCAAGCAGTGGTACAAGCATTGCTGGAACTCTCTGACTGAATAAATCTCTTTTGGTATGGGCCGTTTTATTTCTGCTTGGCCTCGAGTGAAGGTGGCGTAGGCCCGGAGATCCAACGTCCTCAAGGAATGGTTCAGTATCCTCATCTCAGCGACGGTGTTCAGAATTATGGTAACATAGGTCCCGTAAGTGTTGATGATGATGATGCACGTATAGAAGATCCCAATGGAATTGATGATGAAACCGAATGTGAAGCCTGTGTACCCCCTGGTACT
Organism: Oncopeltus fasciatus; assembly: GCA_000696205.2. Lineage (NCBI taxonomy): Eukaryota > Metazoa > Arthropoda > Insecta > Hemiptera > Lygaeidae > Oncopeltus > Oncopeltus fasciatus. Next base: position 117,844 of record KZ808479.1, on the reverse strand, counting down.
GAAAGGCATGTATATGGGGTACTGAAGGAACGGATTTACCCCTTCATCCACCCAGATCTCCTTGCTGAACAGTCGTCTGATGAGGTATAATCCAACAATCGCCTGGACCGTGCAGGTATTCATGACACGTATGAAGTACTTGTTGATGAAGATCAACTTCGACTTGATGTCGTCCCTTATCTTGGCGGTCTCATTGTCAGGTGAAATCTCATCATATACGAACATTCCCACTCTGAGGATTCTCGACATCTCCAGTAGGTCCTTGTCGCAGACGAGACGGAATATCCTCGCCAAGAAAACAAACACATAGAGAATAAAGAGATGGGCGAGATTCATCACCAAAACTTTGTGATTTCTGAACCAAATCATTGTCAGCAAGTGCATGGTCATTGCATAAGACAAACACACGAAAACCCAGCCAACGTAAATGCTATACGCAAAGGACGTGACACTGTTATTACAACCAATGATCCTGTAAATCCTCACTTTAGGATCTTCTAAGAAATTGTAAGTAACTTGAATGTCTTCAATTTCAGATGGTGGTATTTCATCCAAAATTGGATATGTAGAAATCTTTCTCTTATTTCTTTTTTCTGCCATACTTCTTCCTTTTTCTTATCTGTGAAAATAAAACTAACATAAAAAAAATTGCATATAAAATTGTTAATAACAATTTAATTCCCAAAAGCCAACGTTTCGACTTTCATGTAAGCTAGTATCAGTTCTGATAATGAACGGTCAGATATGAGTATCAGACATTTGGGAATACAAAATAATAAATACATTTACACTATAATAAATAAAGTAATTTTCTTACTAATCTTGAAGTCTCAGATTGAAAATTCTCTAATTATCCCCTACCTTGATAAGGGCTTACATCGTCAAACGAAACAGTGGCTTTTAAAAATAAAACTAGCTATTTAAATATGTGGTGCAATTTTTTAAATCCTTGCCGAAGCTCAAATAAAATAAAAAGCATCTTAATTCAAATTATGTCAAGTTATTAAGAGTTTTGTCTTTAAAATACAAAAATTCTTAAGGCCCTGACGAATATAGAATACCAAACATAAAACGTATATTTTATTAGCTGCGTTAGAAACCCTTTATTTCCTGAAAAAATTAATTTTATTTCATAGTTTTAAGAGATTTTAACGCGCTGGAGGTTCATTATGTAATAATTATTTCACATGAAATACTTTCACATGTCAAACTTTAAATTTTTAAGACAAACTCTTAACCTCTTATTCTTTATGCTTTAGATTTTTAAGAAATACCTTAAGGATGTATTTACCGTTTCTTCTTCCGGGTTGGACCGTGTCAAGTTGTTGATAGTTGCCGAGCTTTCGCACATCATGTGATGGCTTATTCAGGGCTAGAGAATGGCATTTTTCTACTCAATTCTCTATTCAACCCTTAAGAAGCCATTACAGGATGTGCGAAAGCTCGGCAACTATCAACAACTTGACACGATCCAACCCGGAAGAAGAAACTGTAAATACATCTGACGACCGTCGAAGCCTACGTAAACATACCATAATGATGTTAATATTCGGTTTTATATATTCATCGGTTATGACAAAATATTGGGCACCCCTTATATATCTGGATTAAAAAAAAAAAAAAAATGTGGCCCCTGGTTAGCTCATGGGATCCCATAAGGGAATCGCAATCTTGGTGCTGCAGATTCAAAACACACTCTTTTATTTATCGATAAATAAAAACTTATCCTCAACAAAGGAACCTGTAGTTGTTCCTCCCTCGATGACCCTATGTGGTTCATGAGTGGGAAAAATGAAACAAAAAAAAAAAGTTGAAACCTTTTATAATATGCTCTAAGATGATTTTAGTTGGGGTTCGGTCGAGGTAGATCCAAAAAAACACAAATTAAAAAAATGTATTTTTTTATGAAGGATTATCTGCCAACTTTTTAAATATTTTTATTTGTGGTTTTATTTATCCCACGTAAATTATAATTACTTCATGAGAGGGAACAGAATAAAAAAATAAAAAAATCTATCCGTCCTCGCCAGGAAAATTAAAAATTTAATATAATAAATGACGAGAGCCGACAAAATGCATGACAATGTCAGCTACTTCGAGTTTAAGACGAATTTCTCGTCTTTCTCGTAAGTTAGGCTCTCGCTAATGAAGAGGGAATAGAGTGAGATATCTAGCCTGTCCTTGTGTTGTAAAGGTCAGCACACGAGGCCCGGATATTATCTGCCAACGTTTCGGCTTACATTGTAAATCCTTCATACCATATTATAAATAAAAAACAATTTTTTTTTCTTTTATAATATGGTATGAAAGCTTAAAAATTTTGATTAATCCTCTTCTCATAGCAGTGTTACTTCCAGAAGGAATTTCAATGTTGCAAACAAATTGATTTGGTGGGGGAGGGGGGGATCGTCACGCAGGAGCTACGTAAGCTAAGATCACTTCCTGTTTTATTGAAGATGGACAAAAATAAGATATAATAAGACATTTACTTTTTTTTTTTTTTTTTTTTTTTTTTTTTTTTTTTTTTTTTTTTTTTTTTTTTTTTTTTTNACACACAACAATAATTTTTTTTAATTTTTTTTTTTGCTGAGTTAGCCTCCCTTGCAACCACTTAGGGTCATTGGAGGGAGGGGCTATCTACAGGTTGCCACCCCATTCTAAACACCCATGGCTCAGGACAAGCTTCTATATTATAAATAAAGGATTGACCTGGGCGGGATTTGAACCCGCGGCGTCAGGATTGCGAGACCCGTACGGATCCCCTGAGCAATCCCGGCGCCCCGAAATTTACTCTTACAAGCAGGAAAGAGCAATACTTAAGTGACTAAGACACGCCCTAGAATTTTCGGCACTCAAGAATGGAGGAAATGCTCAACATTCTTAGCTATTTTATTGTTTTGTCAATATTTTCACCAAATTTCCTCTTTCATAAAAGTGTTATAGACAATAAATGTTAAAAACTATATTTAATATTTCAATTATAAATTTTGCACGTTTCTCCGTTCCTCTCCACTTCCTCATCCTATTTCAGCGAAGTAATAAGTTCCTAAATTAAGTAAAAGGATGTAAAACAATTTTTTTTTCTTTCTGTTGATGCACTTATCTTTGCATTTTCATTCTTAATTTTTTTTTTCAATTCAAGTTTAATATATGAGTTAATTATTAGCAATACTTTTCCTAGCAGGAAAAATCAAAACTGGCCCATACGATATTTCTTCTAGGCTAAAGACATCTCTCTTCCACTTTCTCCTCTAAGTAGGCTTTCAAATGTTCCCTATTGAAGTTCCACTTTCTAGAGAGCTTATATAGACGAAAACCAAAGTATAAGATATCCAGAGGCTAAGATATGTGGTATATGCCTATGCAAAATTTGAAAACTGGCCCATACGATATTTCTTCTAGGCTAAAGACATCTCTCTTCCATTTTCTCCTCTAAATGGGATTTCAAATGTTCCTTATTGTACTTCCACTTCCTATAGAGCTTATATAGACGAAAACCAAAGTATAAGATATCCAGAGGCTAAGATATGTGGTATATGCCTATGCAAAATTTGAAAACTGGACTATACGATATTTCTTCTAGGCCAAAGACATCTCTATTCCATTTTCTCCTCTAAGTAGGCTTTCAAATGTTCCCTATTTAAGTTCCACTTTCTAAAGAGCTTATATAGACGAAAACCAAAGTATAAGATATCCAGAGACTAAGATATGTGATATACGCCTGTGCAAAATTTGAAAACTGGCCCATACGATATTTTTTCTAGGCCAAAGACATCTCTATTCTATTTTCACCTCTAAGTAGGCTTTCAAATGTTCCCTATTGAAGTTCCACTTTCTAAAGAGCTTATATAGACGAAAACCAGAATATAAGATATATGTGGTATATGCCTGTGCAAAATTTTAAAATCTATTTTCTCAATCTAAAATATATTGATGGCTTTCACTTAATTTAGAAGCCATAAAGCTTCAACTCAGAATGTATGATATAAAGCTTCAATCACCTGAGAGCCTTTAATTTACAAGACAAGGATGTCATTTTTTCTGTTTCGGAAAATAATAAAAAATACAAACGGTGGGCGGAATTATTTTCTAATAGCAAATTTTAATTTATTTTAAAAATCAAATCCATGTGTAAAATGAAGATTTTTTAAGAAAGAGAAGAGTTTCATTTTTTCTATTCATTTCTATCGTAATTTAAACTGTAGTATATTAAAGAAAATAATATTTTTGTATAAAATTATTATGAAATTTACTTAATGCACTATTGTTGAATTATAAGGTGAGAAGAGAGAGAAAAAAAGAATATCACTTGTTGGTGAAGAAGTGCTTCAAGTCCTGGCAATACCGGAGTCCTTCGAGGAATGAATATCTCTGGCTCTGGGTGTGTCAGTGGTTGTAATATTGAGGGAGTTTTGAATGTCTGATGTAATTCCCACTCCCCCTCAAACTGTCATTACCGCTTCAAGTATTTACAGACATTTGATTACCTGAATTCTAACCTGACATTTCAAACGTCGATTTGAGGGAAGCTTCAGTTCCCCAGATTTCATCGATCAACCCCCCCACCCCCCCAAACTGTTGCATTTTTCAGAAGAATGCTCTTTGTTTGCTGGCCTCGCTAAAACTTTTTAATGTTTTTGTAGAGAAAACTAACTTCTGCCCTTCATTTTTCATTTAAAAATAACGTTTAAAAAGGAGAAACTCAATATTCATGAGCTTTCATGGAACCAGTTCATGATTTTTCAAGGATGTTGTTCCTGACAACAAATGACGCATCATTATAGTTTTAAAACTCGTCCTTGTGCATCTCGCTTGTTTTAATGCTTTAGAAATTTAAAAAAATACATAAAATATGGTTAGGTGGTAATTATATATATTTTATTCGACCTTCAACTGAAGAAAACATAAATAAGAGTATCGATTTATTAAAAAATTCGCAAACCATCATTCATTTCTACAATTTTATATTTATTATTACTCAAAAATTTACATTTATTTTCAGTGAGTGAAATCATTTTTTGAGAACAGCATTTAATGTATAAATCAGCAAAAGAATTCATAATATGTAATTACAAATATAGCAAACTAATTAAAACAGTTATATGAAATTAATTAACTCAAATAAGAATGAAAAGAACCTCTTACATATGATTTAAAAAGCGCAGTTGATATTCTCTTAAATCATACAAAGGACTTTTAATAAAGAGTTTCAAAATTAATTGGCGAAATTTTCTCCCTCCTGTGTGAAAGAGGTAGTTGTATACTCGTTAACCAATCAAATATTCAATTTTTTTTGTGATCCCTAAGATTACTTTTAAATCCGTTTCTTTTAAAATTGCAATGAATTCACTATCCTTTTTGATTCTCTTTAATTTAAAATTAAAATTTTGATTATATAAAAAGAGGAAATTCCCAAGAGTTCTTGAAAAATCATGAACTAGTGAGATTTTCAAATTTCCCTTCTACCATTTCCATATATAATTATGTATTGTCCGGCTTTTGCAGTATTTTAATATTTTTTTCCTTGTCTACTGTATTTATATATTATCTATTATTAGTATCGTTATTATTATACTAGCATTTTTTGCAATTAAAACATTAATATATTTCATCAATATTAACTTAATTTAATTCATCAATATTTTGTTAAATTATTAGTGTAATTAAATTTATCAATTATTAGATTTTTTTTTTGTTAGGGTTTGGTCAAGGTAGATCCGAAAAATAAAAATTTTAAAAATGTGTATTTATTAAATTTTCTGCCAACGTTTCTACTTACATTGTAAGCCATCTTCAGGGCTATCATGAAGGCATTGTGTCACCAAGATCCCATTTTCTTGATACAACATCTCTCTCATCTTCATGATAGCTCTGAAGATGACTTACAATGTAATCTGAAGCGTTGGCAGATAATCATTAAAAAAATATACACTTTTTAAAAATTTGTATTCTTTTGGATCTACCTTGACCGAACCCCAACTAAAATCATCTAATAGTAATATCTACGGTCAAAATACTCTCCATTGGAAGATATTAAAGTATATTGCTACAAATGGTTGAGTTTGTTTCCTTCACTCTGGTCCTGATTTTAAGCTCGTTGGTCTCTCCAACTTGTGAAATTATCTCGCTGACAATAAAAAACAACACTGAAAATTTCCTTAGCCCGGCATGATTATGACCGAACCCAAACAAAAAAAAATCTAATAATAATATCTAATGCCAAAAAAAACTCTCCATTTGAATATTTATCAATATTATATATGACTGTGAAGATGTAATTTTGCAGATTTTGAACAAAATACATCATAGATAAAAAAACAATCGAAAAATGAATATCATTTAAACAATTTACAAAAGTGTTTTTTATACAATAAAAATAAACATTCGTTAATAATATACATAAAATGAAAGAATTAGATAAACAAAAATTGCTAACTAATTTAACAAAAAACGTTAACTCAATTCAAACAGAGGCACAGAATGAAAAAATAATTCTATGTTTATGTTTTGTATAACTGTTATTGTTTACTTTGAGGACTAATTTTAGAAAATAGTCATTTCAAACTTAAAAGATATAAGCTATGACGGTTTTCTGAATAGACGGAAAATAGAAGTTTACCTATGTATTAACGAAATATACAGAAAAATGAATATTCAAGAGTTTCAGTACGAAAAATAAAATAAAAATAATCAATATGAAAAACTCTAGCTTATATATAAATCATGTACTATAAATCCCTTACATATGCTAATATTTCTCATGACTACTATGTAAAATTTGCTTAGATGTTAAATATTGTTCCAAGCAATCTCAGAATCCCCCACTCTTTTCAGAGGCCAGCTCGAACCAAACAACCCTCTCCTCTTTGCATTCTTCCAGTGTAAGTTGTCCTGGTACCTTCTATTAGCAGTCGTCCAAGTAACTTCTCCTAAAGTTTACCCATCCGTTGCAATTGTACCTCTGTAATATAAAATTATATTTGTAATTTCGGATGTAAAATAAAAATATATCTTTTTAAATACTCAACCGAGCCGAAAATATATGTAACTTACATATATTTCACACTTCGTTCTATCACCCCGTTAGGGGCGTGATGACACTATGCCACAAAATATAAAGAGTATATCAATGTCCTGTACGATCTCGGACATAAATGTGCTGGAATTTATCGCCTCCAGCTTTAGCAGCTTAATCGTTTTGTCATCCGGACTTGGCGAAGAGCCTCCCCTAGGACTCCCACCCTTAAACTTACCCCGATGAACAAAGCAGTCACTATAATCATGATCTTCCTTTTCTTTGTCTTTGGTTTCGGTCAGTACTCTTTTCTTCCACAGCTCTTGTCCATATGAGTATGTCGTCAGCAAGCCGGAGGTTGATGTTTTGTCTACAACCGCCTATTGTAACACACCCCTCGCAATCATCCGAGACAAAACTCATTACATGTCCACTGAAGTTGTTGAATAAGATTGTTGACAATATGTATCCTTACCGAGTTCTCTTATTGGTACAAAATTATTTCGGCTTTATTATATTGGTTTCTACTATTGCTAACAACAATTGACGTAAAGTTAAATGTCTAAATATATTACAATCAAAAACTATATTAAGGAGGTATATAATTGGCACCAATTTAGTGATGTGCAATTCCTGTGAATAGTAAATGTAAACATAATCCAATTCGAATTTTCATCGAATCCCTTGTTTAAAGTATTTAGTTATTTTTATTTATTTTTTTTTTTGTGACAAAATTCAATAATATGCGCCATGGACAATTTATGTAAAGAAATATAAATGTGAAAGCTACTTAACAAAGAAGTGAAGAAAAAAAACTGTCTTTTGACAGCGTAAATTTCAAAAGTTATACCACTTTCACATTTCACTTGTTAACTAAGGTGTTTACTTTTGGGCCAAGTGGATAGAGCATACTAAATTAAAAGTAGAAGTTGGTCATGCAGGAACTGCGCAAACAAAGCGGTGAGTTCCCCAGTAACATAGTTGACTAGAAATACCACGTCATATAATTTATCAAGTAAAATATCTGTATTTAGTTTAAGTGTCGTAACACAATATTACGCTCGATGTAGAGAAACTCTATTATTGCTTGCTTTAGACATTTAAGGACATACCCCCCCCCTCCCATCAATTCGTTCGTTACACCCATTCTTTTATTTTACATTAGAAAGCGACCGGCAAATTACGTTGAAAAAAAATATATATATACTTACGACTTCTAGGCAGCAAAAATAAAAATAAAAAAGGGGTATGATTTAGGTGAACCACACCTTTTTTTTTTAATTTTGATTGTAACTGCTAAAATATGTCTCTTACCAAAAAATATAATTGTGTTGATGATCGCGCCGTAATCCTCCTTTATCAGTCCCGAGCGTCTTAATCTCGGCACAGGGGCTGACTCACCTGGACTCGCGACCCTTATCTAAACTTAACTAAATGCAGTGTCCCCCTTCCAGCTCTCACTCTGCTTCCAACACTCACTCTGCTTCCAGCTCTCACTCTGCGTCCAGCTCTCATAGGAGAACTCTGCTTCCAGAAACCACTCTGCTTCCAGTAGTAGTACACAGTGTTTAACGTATCCATTTCGGTTTATAAAAGTCTTAGTATTTCGTGCCGCCTTATGCGCCTCCCATTTACCATACATAGCCCTCTCACCAGACTGCAGGCAAGGGCAGATAATTTAAAAGATACACATTTTTAAATTTTTTTTTTGTATCTACCTTGAGCAAACCACTAAAAAAATAACGTCTAATAATAATATATACGATAAAAAAACTCTCTATTTGAAAATCTTACTTATTGAAATAATAAGAATATAGTTTTAGCAGAACCAAATATTGCCTTTCTTAGACCGTTGTCTATACTTGTTTTTATTTCAGATATTTTATTTAGCAAGTCTCCTCTTCACAATATATATA
>KZ808479.1:84847-98569 GCA_000696205.2 Oncopeltus fasciatus | reverse complement strand
ATATATATAAATATATATATATTGTGTGAATGAGTGTATAGATATATTAACAAATAGTTATTATTACAGGAAGTAAAGAGCAAGAGGACATGCGTGAAGGGCAAGCAGTTGAAAATGAAAAGAGAACAGTATATGACTTCCTTACGGAACAAAAGTGGTACCTCCTTTTGGCGGGATATACAAGCTTTGAACATGGCACTGTGAAGTCCCTTCTATATGACTTGTACAAAGCTCTAGTGTTTATATTTCTTGCCTTCCTCATCGCCATGGCTTGGACTGGGGCTTACCTCAGCTATGGTAACACTATAGACATGGTACAGGCCATACACATGAACGATTTGGCCATGCTTTGCTTCCTTAGTCTACTTACCAAGCTTTCCAGAGCCGAATGGCTTCACAGAACGATGGACATTCTCCGCTCTGGAGTCTATAAGTACGAAGATGAGTTCGAAGACAAAGAGCATGAAAGGATAAAATCAGAAACCGTTCAACAAATTCGAGGCTTAACGAGGATATTTGGAAAGTTCATTACACTTGTGGCGTGCACTAACACTGTATTTGTGCCCATGATGAACTTCTTTATGATACCCGAAGACGTCTCTAACAAGATACTGAACCCTTACCTGCCTCAACCCTTCTATATGCCCTTCGATACAAAAATCATTCAAGGATACTTCTTCGCCTACATCATAAACGCCTTATTCATGTTTATTCTCTTGCCTCTAGTAGTCTGCATGGATACGATCCATCTCAGCTGCACCCTTCAACTCAAGGCACAATTAAGAATCCTGAATTACTCCCTAAGGAACATCGAACTGAGAGCAGTTAATAAACTTGTCAGAAACAAGTCCGACATCCTCTCCTCTGTTTCTCTGAAGGTACTATACAAGACACGAGAATATCAGGAGAGCATGTACAGTTGTCTCCGTTCCAACATTCAGCACCATCAGGCTATTTTAAGGTTATTCTTTGCTTTACTTGTTTATAAAATAAGTTGCAGCAATAATTAATATATTTTAACCTTTATACACATTTTGATACGTATCTATCAACTGCTGTTTATAAAAGTGAACAGAGTAGTTTTGACACAAATTTAATTTTCTATATTCACGCCATAAATCTCTCTCTCTCTCTAAATATATATATTTTAACCTTTATACACATTTTGATACGTATGTATCAATTGCTGTTTATAAAAGTGAACAAAGTAATTTTGACACAAATTTAATTTTCTATATTCACGTCATAAATATATACTTTACTGGCTCTGATTACTCTTACCACCTTCTTGTAAAGCGAGTGTTACTCAGGGCAGTGTGCCTATACCAATCCTTTTCATCCTGTACACTGCTGACATCCACACCCATCCTAATACTCTCATGATCCTCTTTGCTGATAACAAAGTGATCCTCTTTTCTCATCCTGATTCTAAGACAGCTATCAATATTTTACAAAACCACCTTGATGCTATTCAGCATTGGTGCAGCAAGTAGAGAATTTAAATAAACGAGTCGAAATGCGTACAAGTAAATTTTCTACTAAGAAAAGATTCTCCTGATAATGTCATATTTATGAACATCCCTATATCTGTTCACGTAGGCTTCGACGGTCGTCAGATGTATTTACCGTTTCTTCTTCCGGGTTGGACCGTGTCAAATTGTTGTTATTTGCCGAGCTTTCGCACATCATGTGATGGCTTCTTCAGGGCTGAAAAGAGAATTCTCTTTTCTCTTTTCAGCCCTGAAGAAGCCATCAGATGATGTGCGAAAGCTCGGCAAATAACAACAATTTGACACGGTCAAACCCGGAAGAAGAAACGGTAATTATATCCCTATATCTGTCTATGATTTAACTCGTTACCTTGGGCTCCAAATTGACTCTCAACTTAACTAGGGCAAACATATTAAACATATTAAACTTGAGTGGGAGAACTCAACTGCAGCTACTGACTCTTATACTAACTCTTGAGTAGGCATTCACTGCTCACTACGGAGAACTAATTGAGATTGTATGAGGCATTGCTACGAACGATTTGGACAAACGGTATAGAACTGTGGGGTGCCGCTAAGCCTTCCAATATCCAATGAATACAATATTTTCTAACTAAAGTCCTAAGAATAATTGCAAACGCTCCTTATTATGAGTCCAACTCTATCTCTCAACATGACTTTAGTATTCATTTCGTTCAGGAATTCCTTTCGTCCAAGACCACCAACCACTTCAACCAGGCTTCCATTTCACCCTAACCCATAAGCTATATCGTCGGATCCATCCTTACAACCTTCCCCGACGTTATAAACGAAGATGGCTTCGCGACCTCTTGGCATCTAAATTTATTGGGATTGGGGTCAATGGGCCCCTTCAGCCTGCTAAATTTACATAAACATTTAATTTACTTTATTTACTTATTTTTTGTTTTTTGTATACATGTAAATTTTATTAAGCCATCAAATTACCAGATGTTTTATAAGCTGAATGTAATAAATATATATTGTTTTTATATAATAAAAAAAATTAATCAATAATGGCGTCGCCAAACGCAAACAATAGTAGATTATAAGCATAGTCAGGTTCCCTAATTGAAATTCGATATCTATGCAACTCATAATAACCAAAAGTTAATATCCTGACATTTTCCTTTTTTTTTAATTCCCCATTTTTAAATATTAAATTACAATTAAGTTTTAAAATTTAAAAAAATAAAATTTGTAACTCCTAAAACATATATATGGAGGAAGGAACTCAGGAGGCTGCCCTGAAGGGGCAAACATTCGTAAGACTAGATATTATTATTTCTCGATAATACTGTTAATTAATAAGATAAGTAAATATATTTTTAATAAGAAAAAAAAAGTTACCCGATAATTCCGAACATAACTATTATAATTAATTCTGAATTACCAACCATTTAATGTTACCGTATTATTAAAACCAAGGGACCTCAGAAGCCTAGGATTCTTTGGTTTTACCTTAAGACTGAGTCAAAATAGCTACCTATCTCTAAGCTGGCGCCTTACCATGTATACATTAAATTATGTACATTTGTTTTAAAATAAATAATTTGTTTATTTTATAAATGTGTTTTAATTTTAATTTCAGAGTTAATCGCATGATGGAGAAGTATACTGGCGTCATATTCTTCATAGTGGTGTGTCTGGCGTCATGTGTCCTGGCTTCTCACCTGATATCTGTTCTAGAGGTAATGGATTTCGTGAGCAGGACTGTGTGTGTACACCCTACAGTGAATGAGTTTATGTTTATAGATAAGCGGCTTCCTTATCAGGGTTGTTCTGCCATTTAAGTTTTCTGGTGGCGTAGAGTGAAATATTTAGAGCGCAAAATGTAAATTTACAAAATGCAGGGGTAATACTGAAAATTTTAGAGTTTCATTCTTTATAACGATAAATTAATTATATTAAGATCGTTGTTTTTTGGAGACTAATAAATGGTAATGAATAATAAAGGGTTGTGCAGTTCCTCCTGAGCTATGATAGAAGTAAACATATAAAACAGTTATGGCTGCCTCTATGGCAGAGATGAGGACCAATAATGCTTGTTCATGATCCATAGAAGCAAGAGACATGGAGATGGCATACGGTGACGTAAAATATCGAATTCAGAAGTAAATGAGTCCAAACCGGAAGAAGAAACGGTAAATACAATAGACAGAAATATTTATATGACTCTAATTACTGATACACATTTGAAACAAAAAAAAAAACTGTACAATACGCAAGGATACAAGATATACCAAACGAGTTTGCTCATAGTGGTTCAGCTACCTTGAAACAAAGAATTGTTTTCACATTAACCCCAATTAAATCAAAGCACTACAGGTATTTAAGCTAAATCCATAATGGTTAATTTTTCGTTTCTTCCTTTTGTATGAGCTTCAATATACGCCTCTCCAAATACATGCACTTACCACTTTGAAACGAAAAAAATATTCCAACCACTTGGCATAATAATTTCATCATTTTAGGCACAAAACATCCTCTTTGGGGTAGTAAATTAATTAAATGACGAGGCAGAGTATTTCTGATGTAAATGGTTGCCATAATCTTCAATCACTGTCCCAAACTAATCATGGTCTTCTGATTCCGCAAAAATTCCTGACATTCCCGCATCTTCACATGAATAACAGCCCTCGATCACTTTTCTTCTGGCCATTCCTCTATTCTCTTAGAATTTATTTAGATTCTCAAGTAGTGCAACCTAAACCTCTACTTTTCAATGAGTGCACATCTCAATCAATCTCCAATTACTGCTGAAACTCCAAGTAATGTAGACGACTCTTTGATGCTGGCATTTGCAAGGACTGTAAAGGACAGTGATATAAGTGATTCTACACTTCCTCTGCTCCCATGACATTTCTAACTAAGCCAATGATTTAAACCACTTTCGGCTAAATGCTCGGTTCGGCGACAGTCATGAACATACATACCACATTCAACAACTTGGACATTAAAGGTTGCAATCCGTTCAGAAAAATACAATGACCACGTCCACTAACTCACTACAAACCACAACACTCCATGGACAGCAACCATAAAGATCCCGAGTTCCTAGCCAAATATTCCTCATTTGAAGAAGGGACTTGGGTCATTAGTAGCTCAGACTACACACTATTTTCGGAACAAAGTCTTGTCCCACTCAGAGCTAGACCCTGGTCCCACTGCTTCGACTCAAGAATCCCTTCCCATATCTCCTTCCCCCGAGTCCTTTAACCCTTCTAAGGTAAACCACTTCATAAGCAACCTCCATTTAAGAAAATCACAGACCTGAACACGGCTCGAATCGTACTCCTTCCTTGGAAAGATCTCCTGTTCCGATATGTGTTGTATCCTTGTGTAGTGTACAGAATCGTTTATGTCTCAAGTACGTTTCAGTAATTAGGAGCCATATAAATATTTCTATATAGGTGGTAATTGTTCTACTTCCAGTCGACGGGATTACAAGCCATTGGGATTCCAAAGAAGGAGATAAGGAAGACTGAGTGGAAATATATATTTTATTAATTTAGGAAGGATTTCAGTGAGAGGCAGAGACGGTGCCACTCAGCCATTCCTCAAGACGATGACTCGATTACTTCTCTCGCTCACAGGTCTGGTGTAGTGGAAAGAGAACAGACCGCATCCAAATGCACCTCAGGGAATATGGTTTTATTATTTATTGAATATACATAAACTTGCCGCTTAAATTACGAACTAAGCAGGCTCTCTAACTTCACTAAACGGAACAGTATTGTACACAAAAATCTTTTAGCAATATCGAGTATTAACCACTAACATGAAAAAACTCAGGACCGTAGATGAAGCTCTTCAATGTAACACTGCTGACGCCGGCTATCATCAAATGTATGAAAAGAAATTTACTCTCTCACTGTACTTATTTTTATGTTACACAGGATTTAGTTGCTAAACAGCCATTCCCGAAACTAGTGATGCTCAAATTATCTTCTAATATCATCGAGTGAATAGAGATTAAATATGACAATTTTGTATAAATGAATAATTGGTTTAGTATCGACTATTAAGCTCTTTTGTAATCCAAAGAATTTTGCAGAACCCTCCACTATACGCCTCTGCCAACTACCTGACGACACTTGCCTGTGAACTTCTGTATACTTTCCACTACTGCTGGTATGGCGAAGAGGTCACCACCGAAGTTCGTGTAACAATAACTTATATATGCTATTAGAATGTACTATAATAATATATAATATTAGGACATTATTATTGGAAAACACCAAGTTTTGATATAAGTTCAAATGCAAAGTTCGTGACTGTAGAGATTATTAGTAGATGTATTTTGTTGGGGTTCGGTCAAGATAGATAAAAAATATATGTATATAAATTTTGAAAAATGAGTATTTTTTAAATTAACTGCTAACGTTTCGGCTTACACTGTGAGTTAGGGCTATCATGAAGGAGAGAGAGAAGGTCGGATCACCAGGATCCTATATTCATTACTCAGAATATGGGATCTTGGTAACACGACGTCCTCTCTCGCCTTAATAATAGCCCTAAAGATGGTTTACAATGTATGCCGAAACGTTAGCAGATAATTTACAAAATACACATTTTTTGACACATTTTTGACCAAACCGCAACAAAAAGAAATCTACTATTAATATATTTCTGGTCCGGATTTTAGTTGACAATATTTCTATTTGTATATTTATAGAATATATTCTTTTTGCTTTCCAACTTCAAAAGAATTGCACATTAGAATTTATTTTCACCTAATAAGCATTTTATCAGCTCATAAAGAATCTTAGTTTTATTTGCTTAGAATTAGGCTTCTATATAAAACCTCCACCTGCTCAACCTCTCTTTGATTTTATGAACTTATTCTTTACTTCTGATTACTAAAGTGTGGAATTAGGTGTCTCTCAAGGCTTCATATTTCGTCTTTTAATTTTTTCGTTTATGTTGCTATAAAAAAAAATCATTTTATTTTACTTACATTGAAATTTATAATGATTAACTAAAAATTATTATTTGTGTTCGAAAAATATATATATGTAGAGATATCATTGCTGTACATGAAATGTTTATAATAGTATAATATAGATTAGGGTTAATTATTTATAAATTAATGAAATGTAGTTGAAATCAACATCTTGTTTATAACTTCTATTTGATTGTCTTTCCACATATGTTGCTATAAAAAAAAATCATTTTATTTTACTTACATTGAAATTTATAATGATTAACTAAAAATTATTATTTGTGTGCGAAAAATATATATATGTAGAGATATCATTGCTGTACATGTAATGTTTATAAAAGTATAATATAGATTAGGGTTAATCATTTATAAATTAATGAAATGTAGTTGAAATCAACATCTTGTTTATAACTTCTATTTGATTGTCTTTCCACATATTTTTTTTTTTCTATAAAACTGTCAAACCACATTTTGCATACAGAGAGAGGATTTATTATTATAAACCTACAGTGGTAAATTACAATTTTTTTCCAACTACTTTCACGAATATTCACATATGTATTTACAATATAAAATAAATAAGATTAATAAAACAATCTATCTGTCCCAGCCAGGACTCGAATAAATTCCCACCACAACAGCGAGAGCCTAACCCACGAGAAATACGATTACATCGTCTTAAACTCGAAGGAGCTAATTTTGTCAAGCTATTTGTCGACTCTCGTCATTTACTTTTATAATTTTTCTTTATAAATATTTTATTTAGTTGTGGTTTATTATCCCGCGTAAATTTTAAACAACTAATGAGAGTGAATAGAATAAAATAAGGATAGCGTTCCAGCCCGGCAAGCAGGAGATCCAGGATCGAGTCCTGACTGGGACAGAAAGACTTTTTTATTTTATTCCCTCGCATTAATTGTTTACTATTTGTTATATTTCTTGTATTGTTTGTTTTGATAGAGCAACAACGTTTTCTATTCTCTGTACAACACTCCTTGGTTCAATGTAAATCGTCGATTTAAGGAACTCCTTGGTATAATGCTGTGCAACACACGAGAACCACTGAAGATGAAGTCCTTTGCTTTCGCCATTCCTGCTTCCTTAAAAACTTTCAATTCTGTAAGTATATATACATATATATATTAACTTGCAATCTATTTGTGTAAAGTTCATTGAGTTTTTTATAAAGCCAAATGAGGGCTTTTCAAACTGATATAAGAAAATTACCTACAAATTGAAGTGCTCCTACAATGTCCAGCTGTAAACATAGCCCTCTCACCAGACTGCCGGCAAGGGCAGATAATTTAAAAGATACACATTTTTAAATTTGTATTTTTTTGGATCTACCTTGAGCGAACCACTACAAAAATAACATCTAATAATAATATATACATAATAAAAAATCTCTCCATTTGAAAATATTACATATTGAAATAATAAGAATATAGTTTTAGCAGAATCAGATATTACCTTGCTTAGACCATTGTCTAAACTATTTTTTATTTCAGATATTTTATTTTGCGAGTCTCCTCTTTACAATATATATATTATTATATATATATATAAGGTGTACAACTAGTTATTTTTTATAATTGGTGGTCAGTTGGGCGCATAAAATAATCATGGTTTCGGGCAGAATAAGAAGAAAAAAATATTCCGAATGTGTTGGGTAACTATTTTATTATTGATAACGTTTCGACTTAACTTATAAATCATTATCAGGGCGATAAGGATGTATGGAGAGATCTCCGACCGAGGTTTATTGTCACATCTCAGAGTGCAGAACTAAACTGGCTTAGTTTTGTTCTGGCTTCAGTTTAGTTCTGCACTCGGTATAGGTGGGTACCATGTATAAGTACCCGGTATAAGTACAAGTACCCGGAATCCGTCGGAGATCTCTCCATACATCGTTATCGCCCCAGATGACGACTTACAAGTTAAGTCGAAACGTTGGCATTAATAAAATAATTATCCATTAGTTTTGAAGTATTTTATTTTTCTCATTCTGCCTGAAACCGTATTTATTTTTATTTACTATTAGTTTTTTGAAATAACAGAATATTTATTGTAGATAATAAAATATATCGTCTTTCTGTCCCCAGTTTTATAGTTATTTAATTATTTATTTTTTAAACGGTTTTGGATCTGCGTGACCTAAGAGAATTCCTCACTCCCCAATATAGACAGACATGTAGTCCCCTGCATTTATAGTATACATCTATTATAAATAAACAAATCTATATAGATTAGCGTTAGTCTAAACTCAAAATTATCTCCGCTAGATCGGAAAAACATTTTCTACTCTCAATGAATATTTTGGGTTATCCACCACTCCGATTCCGTATCATTTTTGTCCCTAGTAACAAACTCATTTTATATTCTCCTGGTAAAACTGAAATATTTATTTTATCAATACGTCTACTTATAATTCTGATGAGTTTTATTAATCTAAGCTAAATATTACGCCCCTAGACAAAAAATGCAACTTTTTTTTTTACTCCATGCATTCAAAATGTTCACTGTTTACACTGCACCTGCGTGAAGGACTTATATACGCCCTATAAACGCCCATATTTTAACAAATTTTAAATATTTATTTTTGATTTTCAGATCATGACAACCATGTATCAAATAATGAATGTCGTGAGGAATAGCAAACATGGAGCTTCAATGTAAAAATGTCCTCGCTATATTTCTACTGTCAATCCTTAAATATTCATGTCTTGTAATAGATTATATGTATTGTATGTTTGAAAATTAGTTTATTTGATATTATTATTAATTACAACACTCCTCTTGTTTGTTATATTTCTCAATCAATATATCTGTGTCTATATTTAGTTTTATTTATCTTGATATAAATCTGGTGCAAAGATGACCACATTTTATACATATTTTAAAATTCATTAAGAATTATTATTTATAGCATAATCAGCCTTATTACTATAATAAAAATTAATTATAACATTAATTTTTTTTTACCTGTTGATTTCAACATAGATAATCGTTCTTCATGTCAAAGTCACAAGTCTGAAGACTTGGTTTCATCTAAAACTCAATAATGAATGTATGTATTTAATTTACGTTTAATCCACTATAGTTAATTTCTTATATTTATTAATGTATTTTAGTTTGCAAGTGGAGAAATGGTTCGGATTTGGTCAATGAATATTAAATAAAACCATATTTGGAAACAAAAAAAAAAAAAAAGCTAATTTCTGCAACATTAACGATCCTACTTCCGAGTAAAGAGATAATGAAGGGTATGAGCAACCAAGAGTAACTAATTTAACAAAAAACGTTAACTCACTTCAAACAGAGGCACAGAATAAAAAAATAATCCTATGTTTATATTTTGTATAACTGTTATTGTTTATTCTGAGGACTAATATTAGAAAATAGTCATTTCAAACTTAAAAGATAAAAGCTATGACGGTTTCCTGAATAGACAGAAAATAGAAGTTTATCTATGTATTAACGAAATATACAGAAAAATGAATATTCAAGAGTTTCAGTACGAAAAATAAAATTAAAATAATCAATATGAAAAACTCTAGCTTATATATAAATCATGTACTATAAATCCCTTACATATGCTAATATTTCTCATGACTACTATGTAAAATTTGCTTAGATGTTAAATATTGTTCCAAGCAATCTCAGAATCCCCCACTCTTTTCAGAGGCCAGCTCGAACCAAACAACCCTCTCCTCTTTGCATTCTGCCCGTGTAAGTTGTCCTGGTACCTTCTCTTAGCAGTCGTCCAAGTAACTTCTCCTGGATCTCCCTGGAGTTCCCCAGTACCATAGTTGACTAGAAATACCACGTCATATCATTTATCAAGTAACATATCTTTATTTAGTTTAAATATTACGCTCGATGCAGAGAAACTCTATTATTGCTTGCTTTAGACATTTAAGGACATACCCCCCCCCCCCCATCAATTCGTTCGTTACACCCATTCTTTTATTTTACATTAGAAAGCGACCGGCAAATTACGTTGAAAAAAAATATATATATACTTACGACTTCTAGGCAGCAAAAATAAAAATAAAAAAGGGGTATGATTTAGGTGAACCACACCTTTTTTTTTTAATTTTGCTTGTAACTGCTAAAATATGTCTCTTACCAAAAAATATAATTGTGTTGATGATCGCGCCGTAATCCTCCTTTATCAGTCCCGAGCGTCTTAATNCACACACACACACACACAAAAACATTAGAGGCAAACATTTTTTGTGTCTAAAGGGTGAAATTGGGCAAAATATCTAAAAAAATATTCAAATAATTTCCCCTCAGTCAACCAATTACTTTACGTGATTTTCATGATAAAAGATTGTTTTTAGGATTTTTACATTTAAAAGATTTAACACTCGCGCCTCTTATATTATAGAGACAAAATGTTTGCAGTGTCTCGGAAGGATGGACTAATACATTGTAATGCATGCTTAAAAATATATTGCACTTAAATTAGTGAGTGTTTTGTATTTAATTTATTATACTAAGTAATAACAAAAAAATAATATAAAAAAAACCCGAAAAGAAAAAATTCAATCTGGTAAGAATTAAAAATAAGTTTATAAGATACTTGTCTGTATTGATTTAATGAAATCCATCAATTAAAAAAAAACAATAACCATCTTAGTTACTTTCAGAAATTTTTTAATTAATTAGCGTTTATCATAAAAATGTTATAGAACATAAACTCTAGAAATCTACATTTTACTCCTGTTATTTTTAATAAATATTTTTCATAATTTAAATAAATACCAAGATATTATTATAATCTCCCTCTGAACACTCCCAGCCTCTTTCATTCCATAACTAATAAATTCAAGGGCTAGCCATAGAAAGCCTAAAAATAAGGGGTCCCGCCCTGCCCTCGAAATGCATTCTTAAATAAATTCCTTAAAATACCTTTTATTTTCGCTATAAAATTAGATTTTATGCCTAATTTCTTTTATACATAACAATAACTGGAGGCTAGTAACGGACTAACATGGATTGGTGGTCCAACTCCAAGTCCCTAGTTCAGGTATTGGAAACATTACCTTGTTAATCCTACTATACATGTGGACTCAACACTTTTCATAAAATAGTGATTTATAACTGATAATAATGTATAATATATAAATTACGTGTAATACATGACGTCCCAAATACGATTTATGCTTAGATTTTTTATTAAAAAATATAGTATTCTATTCTATCTTCTGAACGCATGCGTACTGCATCTAGCGATAAATGACTGGAAGTGAAGGAGCTTTGCGTAAAAATGAAGATTTGCATTTTGCAAGTACAACGATTTTTGTGGATAGTACAATTTCTCAAATTGTATAACCTTTCTGTGTTCCCTTTTTCATGTTAGCAGCTTTACCCAAAAGTAATATAAAATAAAATAAAAGTGTTAAATTATGCTATGCATAAATATATACTCAATTTTTATGAAAACTTTGGATAAGTTCTTTAATATCTAATTTTAGTCGAAGTTGAGGAGGGAGGGAGGGTAGAAGGTGGATCTAAAGTTATAATCACAGTATGTTCATTATGATTAGTGTTGAGAAAATATTTATAGGATATAATAGTTATACAGTTTAATTTTCCATAATTTATGTTTAATATTTTTTCAGATGAATTACTCTGAGTGATTGGACGCACCTTGGTTAGGTCATTTCCTATCTCTCACTATGCCCCTAACTCATGGCATGGGGAGTAAATAAAACATAAAAGTAACTCCGTGAGACTTTTATTTTAGATTTTATTAAGGAAAAACTCACTATTCCATAACCGTATAAGTTGACCGAGCTCATTTGAATTTGTCTCTATAAAATAAAGACTTTTACTTATTTTCAATAAGTTTGTGAGATTTGATTCAATTATGCAATGTTTCTGATGAAGGTAAGTACATGTATTTTCACATGGAACTAGCTGAGTTACTGCCTAGTAAATTTTATATGTTATATGTCACAGCATCTGATACTTGAGTTTTCAAATAATAATAATAAAATACTTTTCAATTTCCGTTTGTGAGTTAGATGAGTTTTCAACTGGACTAATTATTTTAAAAATTCATCTGAAGTAATTCCTTATGTGTTTAGTATTTTAAGGTTAAAAAAAAAAAATAAAAGATTACAGCATGAGTGTACCTCTACCCTGCAGCTCTGCCTATAGAGAGAGGCTCCTATCTGGACGTCTGATTTTAGGTCTAAGCAGAGACGGTGTGATCGATTGTTCCAGGCCGATTACACTCTCCAGGCCGTCTAAGGGGAGGTCACTACATGCCGCACTGTAAAAATAGACTTACAATGTTTGGCGAGGATATTTCACTTGACATTAGGCACGAGAAAGAGAATGATGCCCATTGAACTATCTTATTCTCTGAGGCCTAGAAATTTAAAAATGTCTGTGTGATTTGTGGCCAGATAAGTGTACCAGTCCTCTTTACGATATTATTAGACGGGTCGAAGATTTTGATTTTTAAAATTCTAAAACTGAAGAGCAAAAGTGGAGTTATTTATGATTATTCAGTTGGAATAACTTTATATTTAAATAGAATAGTTTACATTTAAAATAAATTGATATTTTCTACCCTGTCATAAAAAAATGTAAATTAAAAGTCATATTTAATATAATTGACAATAAAATTGTGCATTTTAATTGCGCAAGTACTCTTTACAGATTTTAGGGTGATTATTAAAACATTTGATTATTTTTTTAAGAATTACACCTTATTAAAAATAATAAATACAAAGAGAAAACAAATACTTATTGTCTGTGTCTTTTAGATAAGCCATTATAGAAAATTTTAAAAACATAAATTATAAATTTATGATAAAAAGGTTATTATAGAGTAGAGAAACCTTATGATTACTTATTTGTCAATCATATCCACAGTGCTCAGAGGAGCACCACTTTAGGAAGCAGTGTCCCCACCTTGACGAACACAACGAGATAGAAAATATAATAAAAATCTAGTAAATGAAAATTAAAAATTTACAACAGAAATACATAAATAAAATGTCTCTTAAAAGATGAAAAAATAAAATGAAATAAAAATTTCTGGTTATAAGGTTGGGCTTGAACATGGGGTTCACTCTAATGAACACTGAACCACCAGCTAGACAACCATATGGTAGAGGGTAACTCGGTAACACTTCCTATGGATAGTCATCAGTATTCAGAAAAAAAGGTTAAATAAAGATTATACTCTATTTAATTAGGTATAAATTGCTATTATTGCTTGATTTAGACATTTAAGGACATACCCCC
>KZ808479.1:48919-58970 GCA_000696205.2 Oncopeltus fasciatus | reverse complement strand
CCCCAGTTTTATTGTTATTTAATTATTTATTTTTCCAACGGTTTTGGCTATAATTTCATCCTCAGGGCTAAGCTTCAGGATACCTACTTTAATGATAGACAAAGAAATATAAATAGTTATTTTAAATAAGACGATAATTTTTATATTTGTATATTATTCAAGACAAATTACAATAAACAGCTTACTAATTTAAAACAAAAAATTTCTTCCCTTTTTTTTATGTGATGAATATTATAATATATAATTTATAAAATTACTTAAAGTAAAATAATAACTCTATCGTGAAGTAATAGAAAATTATTATAAATATAAATACAAATTTATTGAAATTTACTGTCGAGTTACTTAATGACAACTAAATTGGATTCATTTAGTATTATCGATAAATCAAAAATACATCATTATTTAATTAACCTTAAAATTAACCGATAAAGGGCACATAAAATATTTATGACTAAAATACAATACCAATATTACAGGAAATTAATATCCTACATGTGTAGCCTAATCTGGCATTTGTCCAAATCATATAAACAAAATAAGGAAGAAATATAACAAAATTAAAAGCTATGAGAATTATATAAAATATAGACCAATCTTTACAATAAAAACAAATACGTCTCAGAGGATCTGCGTGACCTAAGAGAATTCCTCACTCCCCAATATAGACAGACAGGTAGTCACCTGCATTTATAGTATACATCTATTATAAATAAACAAATCTATATAGAGTAGCGTTAGTCTACCATAAACTAAAAATTATCTCCGCTAGATCGGAAAAACATTTTCTACTCTCAATGAATATTTTGGGTTATCCACCACTCCGATTGCGTTTCATTTTTGTACCGAGTAACAAACTCATTTTATATTCTCCTGGTAAAACTGAAATATTTATTTTATCAATACGTCTACTTATAATTCTGATGAGTTTTATTAATCTAAGCTAAATATTACGCCCCTAGACAAAAAAAACCACTTTTTTTTTTACTCTATGCATTCAAAATGTTCACTGTTTACACTGCACCTGCGTGAAGGACTTATATACGCCCTATAAACTGCCCATATTTTAACAAATATTTCTTTTTCATTTTCAGATCATGACAACCATGTATCAAATAATGAATGTCGTGAGGAATAGCAAACATGGAGCTTCAATGTAAAAATGTCCTCGCTATATTTCTACTGTCAATCCTTAAATATTCATGTCTTGTAATAGATTATATGTATTGTATGTTTGAAAATTAGTTTATTTGATATTATTATTAATTACAACACTCCTCTTGTTTGTTATATTTCTCAATCAATATATCTGTGTCTATATTTAGTTTTATTTATCTTGATATAAATCTGGTGCAAAGATGACCACATTTTATACATATTTTAAAATTCATTAAGAATTATTATTTATAGCATAATCAGCCTTATTACTATAATTAAAATGAATTATAACATTAATTTTTTTTTACCTGTTGATTTTAACATAGATAATCGTTCTTCATGTCAAAGTCACAAGTCTGAAGACTTGGTTTCATCTAAAACTCAATAATGAATGTATGTATTTAATTAACGTAAAATCCACTATAGTTAATTTTTTTATATTTATTAATGCATTTTAGTTTGCAAGTGAAGAAATGGTTCGGATTTGGACAATGAATATTAAATAAAACCATATTTTGGAACAAAAAAAAATGCTTATTTCGGCAACAATAACGACCCTTCTTCCGAGTAAAGAGATAATGAAGGGTAAGAGCAACCAAGAGTAACTAATTTAACAAAAAACATGAACTCACTTCAAACAGAGGCACAGAATAAAAAAAATACCTATGTTTATATTTTGTATTACTGTTATTGTTTACTTTGAGGACTAATTTTAGAAAATAGTCATTTCAAGATATAAGCTATGACGGTTTCCTGAATAGACGGAAAATAGAAGTTTACCTATGTATTAACGAAATATACAGAAAAAAGAATTTTCACTAGTTCAGAACGAAAAATAAAATTAAAATAATCAATATGAAAAACTCTAGCTTATATATAAATCATGTACTATAAATCCCTTACATATGCTAATATTTCTCATGACTACTATGTAAAATTTGCTTAGATGTTAAATATTGTTCCAAGCAATCTCAGAATCCCCCACTCTTTTCAGAGGCCAGCTCGAACCAAACAACCCTCTCCTCTTTGCATTCTTCCAGTGTAAGTTGTCCTGGTACCTTCTATTAGCAGTCGTCCAAGTAACTTCTCCTAAAGTTTACCCATCCGTTGCAATTGTACCTCTGTAATATAAAATTATATTTGTAATTTCGGATGTAAAATAAAAATATATCTTTTTAAATACTCAACCGAGCCGAAAATATATGTAACTTACATATATTTCACACTTCGTTCTATCACCCCGTTAGGGGCGTGATGACACTATGCCACAAAATATAAAGAGTATATCAATGTCCTGTACGATCTCGGACATAAATGTGCTGGAATTTATCGCCTCCAGCTTTAGCAGCTTAATCGNTTTTTTTAAGAATTACACCTTATTGAAAATAATAAATACAAAGAGAAAACAAATACTTATTGTCTGTGTCTTTTAGATAAGCCATTATAGAAAATTTTAAAAACATAAATTATACATTTATGATAAAAAGGTTATTATAGAGTAGAGAAACCTTATGATTACTTATTTGTCAATCATATCCACAGTGCTTAGAGGAGCTCCACTTTAGGAAGCAGTGTCCTCACCTTGACGAATACAATGAGATAGAAAATATAATAAAAATCTAGTAAATGAAAATTAAAAATTTACAAGAGAAATACCAAAAATAAAATGTCACTTAAAAGATGAAAAAATAAAATGAAATAAAAATTTCTGGTTATAAGGTTGGGCTTGAACATGGGGTTCACTCTAATGAATACTGAACCACCAGCTAGACAACCATATGGTAGAGGGTAACTCGATAACACTTCCTATGGATAGTCATCAGTATTCAGAAAAAAAGGATAAATAAAGATTATACTCTATTTAATTAGGTATAAATTGCAATGTTTATTTATACAATTTATATGTCACAGTTTTAAAGCCTGAATTCCCCTCGATTTACTACCCTTCCGTTGTTGTACGCTCCCCATGGGTTCTTGTTGGAAGATGGACTCCATTGAGCATTCCAGGGGAGGAAGTAGACGGCTCTTGGAAAACGACTGTTGATAGTGTTGATAGCAGCAGTGTAGTCGAAGCTTCCAGAGTTAGTATATGGTCCGATCTCAGCAAAGCAGAAAGGTTTGCCCAACCTCAACATCTCATCGTATCCCTTGACGTCATCGAAGTTGTTGACGTAGGCGTCCAGACCGACGATGTCTACGTATTGGTCTCCTGGGTAGTAGCTTGTCTTAAATTCCCTCTTGGAGTCGGGAGAGTAGACCCAAAGTAGGTTCTTCAGACCTTTGTGGTTGGTGAAGAAGTTGTGCATGTCGCGCCAAAGTGCCTTGAAGACTTCTTGCCTCTTGCGGTCATCGGTGTTTTCTCCGGTCGCTCCCCACCAGAACCATTCGCCGTTCATCTCGTGGAGTGGTCTGTAGAGGATCGGGATGCCCCTCGCTTGGTAAGCGGATAAACCAGCCGCAATCTTGTTCAAAAACTGGTACCAGCGGTTTCTTTCAGGGGTCCCTTCTCTCAAGAGCCTTCCATACTGTTCGTTGCTGATCTCTTTCTTGTACCCTTGTTTATCGCCGGGATTGTTGCCTGCAAAGATGGGGTTTGGCAAGTGGTGGCTCACTGAGATGATGCCTCCCTTCTTGAAGTACTCGACAGCTTCGTTGTTAAAGCATTCGATGAGTTCAGACTCTTTTCCATTGGCCGTCTTGCCCCAACCTTGAGCACAGTCGACAGCGTACACAGCTGGATATTTCTTGGTCGACTGGAAGATACGGTTCGCTTCTCCCTGAGAAAAGCCTGAAGCATCTCCAACGTTTATATAACCTCCAAATGCACCAGACAGTAGCTTCTTCCCATCAATACTCTTTAGGTAGTTAAGAAGTTTCCCTTTGTCAGACTGCACACCCTAAAATAGTTAGCAAAGAGTTAATATAAACTAAAGTTAGCAACGGAGGAAGACTAAACATCAGCTTGTTGGTCGAATAATAATAAATTTCTTAAAATACTTCGACTAAGACTTTATTCCAGATGTATTAAAAATTCCAATTTTGTAAAAAAAAACAAATTGGAATGTCTTAAGCAAGATTTTGAACCCTACTGTTATTTGACTATAGAAAATAATTTGTATAAAATGTAATGCTTTGATATATCTTTTACAAAAATTTTACGTAAACTCCTTGTTAAGGAAGAAATTTGCAAAACATTCAACGGCGAGTAACCGCTTCGTTCACTTAACAAGAAGACTACTACAAGCTTTAGAGGACATACATTTTACGCTTAATTAAACTTTTTATTACAAATTCATGAATGAGTTTGTTAAAGCTGTAATTGGTCCCAGGAGAGAAGGGGTGTAGAAGATGACGTAAAAGAAGATATAGAACAAAAGAGATGTAAAATGTAAACTTATTACTTACATATATCTTTTTTTTTAACCGCATATTAGGGAATAAATTTAAAATTTAATTCAGAGTTTAGGACTTGCCCTCTTATTTTAATAATATAGAACCTAATATCCAGAACCACCCATACTCTCCTGCGTGTGTTAGACCCTGAGTCGGAAGCAAAGGGAATAATTTTAGATTACACACTTCTTGGCGAACTTCTTTCTTCTTTCTCTTGTACAATGTTATTATGGCACACCCTATATATTCTCCAATTCTCTGAATATTGGAAAGTTTTAGTCTGAATACTTGTCATTTATTTTGTTAATATGTTTAAATAAAGGTTGGTCCGGAATAGACTCGGTCTACATTTTTTAATAGATTTTAATTTTTGTCATCGAGATCTATCCGTCCTTTTTTAATACATTTTATTTATCTGTTTTTTAAATCTGTAATTTTGCAGAGTTGGCCAATCCAAATGCTGCCTAAAAGGGTGCGGTTCATAATATTTAAATCTAAAAGTCATTAAATTTAATCAGTTTTCAATTATTAGAATTTTATTTAAACCTACTTTTTATACTGATTATCTGTATGTTATAAATTAGATTATTTTTTTGGTCTTCACTACCTTTAACGTAGTTAATATTTGAAAGTCCACTACTAAACATATACATGTCATATACGTGAGGTAAAAAAAAAAAAAAAGAAATACACATATTTGAATCACTTACAGGTGCAATCAGTGCGATGGCCGCAACAACTAGGAATCCAGCTTTTAGGTGCATCATAGGACCTGTGGAAAAGCGAAAAATAATATAAATTAAAAACTGTCCATCACAACAACAACACAAGTCAGAAATTAATTTCTAATAGTGTTGTTAAGGGATAGATGTAATGCGAGATTGAGCCAGTTAAGAGGGAAGCTTTCTTCTTATTGGAGAGTATTGAAACAATAACCAAGAAAAGTAACCAATCCTTGGTTACTTTCATAACTGTCTTGATACTTCCTAGAAAGTCTAGGTCAGTCCTACATCGTGTTTGGAAAAGCCCCTCGCGCTGGAGCTGAATTGCCTAAGAATATCCCATGTTTAATCAAAGGAGACAAAAATGTGAGTAAATGACAAATTATACCTTATTATTGCAGGATAGAGCAATGAGCATAAAAGGAATGACCACTAAACATGACTATGCTGGCAGAAAAGGAAGAGTAACAGAGGAACTTATGAAGATGCATTGTAATTATATTCCTAAATATTTTCTTCATTATGGGTTTTTATTAAAATGTTATAGAACATAAATTTTAAAAGTTGAATTTCGAAACTGATATGTTTTAAAGTTTTCTTAACTCCATTAGAAACGAAGATATTAAAATTAATATATTAATAAATTTTGGCTCTTTTTAACCCCTTATCTGAGTTCAACTAAGAAATAATTACATCAAGAGTTGAAAAATCATATCCAATTTGGTTTTTATATCTAAAAATTAATATGACTATCCAACATTCGAAATTAAATTCTTAAACATCAATTTTAATACTTGGTTTTTTTCTTTTCAAAAAGATCCTGGAACGCACCGGACTTCCCCTATAATATTCAATATTTTGATTAATAAATTTCATTAGTAATAACGTTAAATAATATGAAAATTAGAAATTTACATTTTGCATATTAATATATATGGTTAGGGTATCAATATGTGTGCTTATGGTTTCATAAGATTTTTTTTTCTGTACTGAAAACAATGTGGAAATTATTATTAAAAATTTTGTTCTTCTACTCCTACCACCCTCTTGACGGGTTTCAAAAAGTCAGCCCAGGATTGAGCCCATCCCACTTTTTGCTGAAAGTTTCTAAATACCGAATTCGATTCTATGATTTTAAAAGTTACATTTTATAATGAACGAACACACACACACACACACATATATATATTTACAAGAAACCAAGCGCACATTCTATGTATATACTAAAATATAATTTTTTTAAACTAAACTTAGACTGGATGTTTCTAAAGGAAATAATTATAATAATAATAATATCTTATCATCAGTTATATCATTACATGTGTAATAAGACATAATTTGTTAAATATATTTTTCTCGTCTTTAAATAAGAAGAAGATTTCTTCAGATATATAATAAAACATACCTGCTAAGGAAAGCTGATGAGACTGACGAGGTTTGGGAAGTAGCGGATTATATATGTCTCAATTATGCTAATTATGCTAATGTTCCTATATATTCGATTAAACTTTATGTATTTAAGGTAATTGAACAAATAAGAACAACTAAAACATGCTTGTTCGATAATTATTCTCCTTCCGCCTTGTTATGCCAATATATCTGATAATGAATGCAGAACATCTGTATAAACATTGTGAGTGTGAAGGAATGCAAATATGCCTATAGTTCTCATGAAAGATATTTTTTTTCTAAATTTGATGGCAAACAACTATTACTTGAACTTACGCTTACTTTTCATACTATATTCAACAAATGCTAGTCACTTTGTAAAATATAACTAATGTATTTAACATATATAACTATATATAAAGAGGTAATGGTTTGAAAAGTCCGAAAGGACTAAACGTTGGAGTACGTTAAAATAATATTACATGTTTACGTCATAGATCGTGAAATATTTAGTTACCGTAACATTGATAAATTTGATTACATAGCTGCCGCATGATGTAATATGTACAACCACAAGAAAAGCGGCAACACATAAAATTCACTATGAACCACAGTAGCCGAGCGGTTATGGCACTTATTATCTGAGTTTATGTTCCCAGGTTCAGAATTCTCAGAGCAGCGCTGGTTTGATATTTTTGGTTAGTAATGACTCAGAGGATTCCTTTTGGAAACCGCAAAAAAGGAGGCGAAGAGGAAGGTCTTGTGTACACCATCCTTAAAGAGACAAAAGCAGTGAAGAAGACCTGATATTTGCTTCAGGACATGTTTAAGGACAGAGACAGTTAGAGAGCAATGGTAAGGGTATTACCAAGTATTTTTTATAATTTAAGAAACTCTTATGAAATTAAATTCTTTATGATTATTTTTGCTATAAAAAAACAATTAATCGTCGCTCATATATCGTTTAAACCAAATTCACTGTTCAATCCTCCATTCTTCTCAGTCTGCTTTTATTCAATAACAAAATTATTAATTTACTTGGCTTTTAAAAAAGGAAAAACTTATTTTATTTCGAAGAATATCTTAATAAAGCTTCTAAACTGTTCATTTTTAAGTCTAGGATCAGATAAACCACCACTTGTGGTTCACTAATTTCTCTAGAAACTCATGTAATCTTTATTTTACTAATTAGCAATTCTAAATTAAATGTCATTACAATAAGCTAAATTTTAGACTGGTTTTTTTTAAAATCAGACTTAACATTTCAGGTAAACCCCACTCTTATTAATTAAACTTTCTTCAATAACGAATTTAGTCATTTTAAATTTTATAAAGAAAAACTATTGCCTAGGAAGCCTTATAAGATGAGTACGAGCTTTTCTAAAACAAATATATTTACAAGTATATTTATAAATTTTACTTTTATTTTGTTGTTCAGGTATGATTGATGAAAAAATAATAAAAAAATCTTCACAACAGCCTCGATAGAAAAATTTATTTTAAATTCACGAAAACAGAATAAAATATTTACATTTTAACTATAAGAATAGACACTTCGTAAAATTTTAAAAAAAATTAAGAAAAGTTGAATTGAAATATGTAAACTCAATTTTCTCTGATAAGGTACGAATAAGGGCACGAAACTGACCGGGCAGATAAAAATATAGGGTTTGTTATTTTATTTAGAAGAATATCTTAATAAGGCTTCTAAACTGTTTATTTATAAGTCAAGGATCAGATAAACCACCACTTGTGGTTCACTTATTTCTCTATAAACTCATGTAATCTTTATTTTACTAATAAGAAATTCTAAAATAAATTTCATTACAATGAACTAAATATTAGACTGGTTTCGAGGCTGCTAATTTTTTTTTAATCAGACTTAACATTTCAGGTAAATCCCACTCTTATTAATTAAACTTTCTTCAATAACGAATTTAGTCATATTTTTTTCATTTAAAAGCGACATCAATTTTATAAAGAAAGACTATTGCCTAAAAAGCCTTATACGATGTGTTCGAGCTTTTCTAAAACAAATATATTTATAAATTTTACTATAATTTTGATGTTCAGGTACGACTGAAGAAAAAATAATAATAAAGTCTTCGCTAGAAAAATTTATTTTAAAATCACAAAAATAAAATAAAATATTTAAATTTTAANCAATAGTTGTATCCTGAATTATATTAAATGAAATAAGTGCCTTTGAAAAGCCCTCTTGCTTTACTTAAAATTTATAAAACAAGCTATAAATAACGTAATTTCGTCCCCTCTCCCTTCGCATAAAAACAATTTTTGTTAAAGTATATAACCTTTATTTATATATTACATTTTGTTAAAAATAAATAAAAACATTTTGTAATTTGATAACAATATATAATAGAAAATAAATTACATTAATGAAAGTCACATGAGGAGAGTAGGTCACCACTCTCAAATAAAAACAGTTTTAATAATAGAAAAAACTAAGCACAAATTGAAAAAAAAAAATAGAAATATTTCAGTAAGTGTCCTAAAAAAAAAAAAAACGGACGAACCAATCAATGCAGCTGAATAAGATAGAATTTCCTGGAATCAGAGATGACTTTATAACTCTAGCTGAGAAGTTAAAGTTACATAAATAAAGCTATAAGTGAGAGTTATTAACAAACCCCACCCTCTAAAGTAAATCATGACTGAAGCTGACCCGTAATCCGAACTTTGAGCGCTCCCTGAAGAACGTGGAATTAGAGGATACCTAAATGAGATGTTCGAGTTCCTCAAACAATGAGGATTCAGCTGTGATTAGGGGTGGAGCCAGTGTTGGAAGGAAAACTTTCAGCAACAGAACAACCCCCATAAATCGTTAACTGTCCAACAGGCACCGCTCCCAGCCAGTCTCTGCTTAGTACACCTCACAGTAAGTCCAAATTCACATTAGAATTGACTTAATTCCTTAAGTAAATATCGTATTTACATTATATTCTTTTCATATTGTGTAACATCATAACATTCTAAATATGTAAAAATGGAATTTCAATATACAAACACTCTTATATGGTTTAGGTAGGTACGATCGGTTTTAGGGGCGATCAACCCTTAGATTATTACGCCTTATGTGGTTTATTTCACGTCTTCAATGAAGCCGCTTCAGGAGCCTACAATTTAATATACATTATTCACCTAAAACGTCCATAAATAATTAGAAAGTATAAAAAAGCGCTCTTTTTTTTTTTACATAAAAGTTGCCTTTGCCCTTATCTACATTAGTCGCCCTAGTGAATATTAGGATGTTACAATATAAAGTCTCTCACGTAGAAGCAGCGACTTTATATTGTTACATCTAACATAACTTTGCATGTTTCATTTGTTTTGTTGATTATGATGGCAGAAAAGAATATATATATATA
>KZ808479.1:10314-28034 GCA_000696205.2 Oncopeltus fasciatus | reverse complement strand
TGCATGCTTAAAAATATATTGCACTTAAATTAGTGAGTGTTTTGTATTTAATTTATTATACTAAGTAATAACAAAAAAATAATATAAAAAAAACCCGAAAAGAAAAAATTCAATCTGGTAAGAATTAAAAATAAGTTTATAAGATACTTGTCTGTATTGATTTAATGAAATCCATCAATTAAAAAAAAACAATAACCATCTTAGTTACTTTCAGAAATTTTTTAATTAATTAGCGTTTATCATAAAAATGTTATAGAACATAAACTCTAGAAAACTACATTTTACACCTGTTATTTTAAATAAATATTTTTCATAATTCAAATAAATACCAAGATATTATTATTATAATCCCCCTCTGAACACTCCCAGCCTCTTTCATTCCATAACTAATAAATTCAAGGGCTAGCCATAGAAAGCCTAAAAATAAGGGGTCCCACCCTGCCCGCGAATTGCATTCTTAAATAAATTCCTTTAAATACCTTTTATTTTCGCTATAAAATTAGATTTTATGCCTATTTTCTTTTATACATAACAATAACTGGAGGCTAGTAACGGACTAACATGGATTGGTGGTCCAACTCCAAGTCCCTAGTTCAGGTATTGGAAACATTACCTTGTTAATCCTACTATACATGTGGACTCCACACTTTTCATAAAATAGTGATTTATAACTGATAATAATGTATAATATATAAATTACGTGTAATACAAGAAGTACCCAAATACGAATTATGCTTAAATTTTTTATTAAAAAATATAGTATTCTATTCTATCTTCTGAACGCATGCGTACTGCATCTAGCGATAAATGACTGGAAGTGAAGGAGCTTTGCGTAAAAATGAAGATTTGCATTTTGCGAGTACAACGATTTTTGTGGATAGTACAATTTCTCAAATTGTATAACCTTTCTGTGTTCCCTTTTTCATGTTAGCAGCTTTACGCAAAAGTAATATAAAATAATATAAGTGTTAAAATTATGCTATGCATAAATATATACATAATTTTTAAGCTTCTTTTTATGAAAACTTTGGATAAGTTCTTTAATATCTAATTTTAGTCGATGTTGAGAAGAGGGGGAGGGTAGAAGGTGGATCTAAATTTATAATCACAGTATGTTCATTATAATTAGTGTTGAGAAAATATTTATAGGATATAATAGTTATACAGTTTAATTTTCCATAATTTATGTTTAATAATATATTTTCAGATGAATTACTCTGAGTGATTGGACGCACCTTGGTTAGGTCATTTCCTAACTCTCACTATGCCCCTAACTCATAGCATGGGGAGTAAATAAAACATAAAAGTAACTCCGTGAGACTTTTATTTTAGATTTTATTAAGGAAAAACTCACTATTCCATAACCGTATAAGTTGACCGAGCTCATTTGATTTTGTCTCTATAAAATAAAGACTTTTACTTATTTTCAATAAGTTTGTGAGATTTGATTGAATTATGCAATGTTTCTGATGAAGGTAAGTACATGTATTTTCACATGGAACTAGCTGAGTTACTGCCTAGTAAATTTTATATGTTATATATCACAGCATCTGATACTTGAGTTTTCAAATAATAATAATAAAATACTTTTCAAATTCCGTTTGTGAGTAAGATGAGTTTTCAACTGGACTAATTATTTTAAAAATTCATCTGAAGTAATTCCTTATGTGTTTAGTATTTTAAGGTAAAAAAAAAATAGAAGATTACAGCATGAGTGTACCTCTACCCTGCAGCTCTGCCTATAGAGAGAGGCTCCTATCTGGACGTCTGATTTTAGGTCTAAGCAGAGACGGTGTGCTCGATTGTTCCAGGCTGATTACACTCTCCAGGCCGTCTAAGGGGAGGTCACTACATGCCGCACTATAAAAATAGACTTAAAATGTTTGGCGAGGACATTTCACTTGACATTAGGCACGTGAAAGAGAATGATGCACATTGAACTATCTTATTCTCTGAGGCCTAGAAATTTAAAATTGTCTGTGTGATTTGTGGCCAGATAAGTCTACCAGTCCTCTTGACGATATTATTAGACGGGTCGAAGATTTTGATTTTTAAAATTCTAAAACTGAAGAGCAAAAGTGGAATTATTTATGATTATTCAGTTGGAATAACTGTATATTTAAATAGAATAATTTACATTTAAAATAAATTGATATTTTCTACCCTGTCATAAAAAATGTAAATTATAAGTCGTATTTTAATATAATTGACAATAAAATTGTGCATTTTAATTGCGGAAGTGCTCTTTACAGATTTTAGGGTGATTAATAAAACATTTGATTATTTTTTTAAGAATTACACCTTATTGAAAATAATAAATACAAAGAGAAAACAAATACTTATTGTCTGTGTCTTTTAGATAAGCCATTATAGAAAATTTTAAAAACATAAATTATAAATTTATGATAAAAAGGTTATTATAGAGTAGAGAAACCTTATGATTACTTATTTGTCAATCATATCCACAGTGCTCAGAGGAGCACCACTTTAGGAAGCAGTGTCCCCACCTTGACGAACACAACGAGATAGAAAATATAATAAAAATCTAGTAAATGAAAATTAAAAATTTACAACAGAAATACATAAATAAAATGTCTCTTAAAAGATGAAAAAATAAAATGAAATAAAAATTTCTGGTTATAAGGTTGGGCTTGAACATGGGGTTCACTCTAATGAACACTGAACCACCAGCTAGACAACCATATGGTAGAGGGTAACTCGGTAACACTTCCTATGGATAGTCATCAGTATTCAGAAAAAAAGGTTAAATAAAGANTACCGTTTATATATATAAAGTATAGGTAGAAAATGAAACACTCATGGCTGTGATGTATAGTAATCAAGGACAGGTGGGATATAGAGTGCAGTGAACACACAAAAAGTAAAAAATCACAAATAGTAAAATTGTCGGGGATCTCTCGCCTTTCTTCTGTGAGGAGTGAAGAGAGACAGGTTATAATTTTATATAAGAGACAGGGCTGGTCTATGGTGGAGAGACTCTACACTTCTTACTGACGAAGGGCGGGAGATCACAAAAATTTTACTATTTGTGATTTTTTTTTGTGTGTGTTCACTGCACTCTATATCCCACCTGTTCTTGATTACTATATACATATTTATATATCCATATATCATATGGTATATGATGTGTGTCTATCCTTACTATAGTTTCTGTACTCTTTAAAATAAAGCAATCCAATTCAGTATTTTAGCTTCTTTGTAAAAGCCGTTGAGAGTATTCGTTAACGGTTGATATTGTTTCAAAGAGTGGAAAGGTTTAAAAACAGACCAGCTAGAAAACTCGTCAATATATCTGTGATTATTAGAATTATAAAATACTTCGGTAACAATAATAGGTTTAACATGTATACTCAATACGCATATCACGAAAACATTTGAGGATTTCGAGATCTTTACAGAGTAAAATTCATTGCATTTATGAATATTACTTTTAAAATATACAAACAGCCGATTGCAGCTCACTAAGCAGATGGCCCTTGCCCAAGGATGACACGCAAAATCGTAAAGCGTTCCATTGAGAGTGGTGACACTGGTCATTAATGCCATTCATTTTTTTTACTAACCATTGTAATCAAATTAAAAAATGTTTTTATTTATTTTTAACAGATTATAATATGTAAATAAAGATTATAAAAAAAAATTACAGAATGGCCTGTCACACTCTTGTCGAAGTTCCGGCAAGAAGTCTGCTCTAGATCTGAATGTGTTGGGTAACTATTTTATTATTGATAACGTTTCGACTTAACTTATAAATCATTATCAGGGCGATAAGGATGTATGGAGAGATCTCCGACCGAGGTTTATTGTCACATCTCAGAGTGCAGAACTAAACTGGCTTAGTTTTGTTCTGGCTTCAGTTTAGTTCTGCACTCGGTATAGGTGGGTACCATGTATAAGTACCCGGTATAAGTACAAGTACCCGGAATCCGTCGGAGATCTCTCCATACATCGTTATCGCCCCAGATGACGACTTACAAGTTAAGTCGAAACGTTGGCATTAATAAAATAATTATCCATTAGTTTTGAAGTATTTTATTTTTCTCATTCTGCCTGAAACCGTATTTATTTTTATTTACTATTAGTTTTTTGAAATAACAGAATATTTATTGTAGGTAATAAAATATATCGTCTTCCTGTCCGTAGTTTTATTATTATTTTATCCACAGGGCTAAGTTTTAGGATACTTACTTTACAGTAAGTAAGTCTTTAGACAAATAAAGACAAACTCGTTTTATATTTAGCCTGTAAAAACTGAAATATTTATTTTATCAATACGTCAACTTATAGTTCTGATGAATTTTATTAATCTAATCTAAATAACACCCCCTAGACAAAAAAAAAACTTTTTTGTTTTAATCAGTGCATTCGAAATGTTCACTGTTTACACTGCACCTGCGTGAAGGACTTATATACTTTTTAACCAATTTTAACTATTTCTTTTTCATTTTCAGATCATGACAACCATGTATCAAATAATGAATGTCGTGAGGAATAGCAAACATGGAGCTTCATTGTGAAAATGTCCTCGCTCGAAAATATTTCTACTGTCAATCCTTAAATATTCATGTCTTGTAATAGCTTATATGTATTTTATGTTTGAAAATGAGCTTATTTGATATNAGCTCCAACCAAACAACCCTCTCCTCTTTGCATTCTTCCCGTGTAAGTTGTCCTGGTACCTTCTCTTAGCAGTCGTCCAAGTAACTTCTCCTAAAGTTTACCCATCCGTTGCAATTGTACCTCTGTAATATAAAATTATATTTGTAATTTCGGATATAAAATAAAAATATATCTTTTTAAATACCCAACCGAGCGGAAAAAATATGTGACACTGACCCTTATAACTCTCGCGTTTGACAGACCTTATCGCCGACAAAGCGATCGTTACAGCTAAACGACTCATCCGACCAACCCACAGAAGATGGTTTGCAAAAACCGATGAAGACGGATAATAGAAGATATGATAGTTCTATATTCATTGGTAGTGAAAATAACCCTTTAGATTAAACAATTAATGAGAGGGAATAGATTAAAAAAATCTATCTGTCCCAGCCAGGAATCGAACCTGGATCTCCCTGGAGTTCCCCAGTACCATAGTTGACTGGAAATACCACGTCATATTATTTATCAATTAACATATCTGTATTTAGTTTAAGTGTCGTAACACAATATTACGCTCGATGAAGAGAAACTCTATTATTGCTTGATTTAGACATTTAAGGACATACCCCCCCCCTCCCATCAATTCGTTCGTTACACCCATTCTTTTATTTTACATTAGAAAGCGACCGGCAAATTACGTTGAAAAAAAATATATATATACTTACGACTTCTAGGCAGCAAAAATAAAAATAAAAAAGGGGTATGATTTAGGTGAACCACACCTTTTTTTTTTAATTTTGATTGTAACTGCTAAAATATGTCTCTTACCAAAAAATATAATTGTGTTGATGATCGCGCCGTAATCCTCCTTTATCAGTCCCGAGCGTCTTAATCTCGGCACAGGGGCTGACTCACCTGGACTCGCGACCCTTATCGCCTAAATGCAGTGTCCCCCTACTTCTTTCTCACTCTGCTTCCAGCTCTCACTCTGCTTCCAGCTCTCACTCTGTTTCCAGCTCTCATAGGAGACACTCTGCTTCCAGCTCTCGTAGGAGAACTCTGNAGATATTAAAATTAATATATTAATAAATTTTGGCTCTTTTTAACCCCTTATCTGAGTTCAACTAAGAAATAATTACATCAAGAGTTGAAAAATCATATCCAATTTGGTTTTTATATCTAAAAATTAATATGCCTATCCAACATTCGAAATTAAATTCTTAAACATCAATTTTAATACTTAGTTTTTTTCTTTTCAAAAAGATCCTGGAACGCACCGGACTTCCCCTATAATATTCAATATTTTTATTAATAAATTTCATTAGTAATAACGTTAAATAATATGAAAATTAGAAATTTACATTTTGCATATTAATATATGTGGTTAGGGTATCAATTATGGTTAGCTTATGGTTTCATAAGATTTTTTTTTCTGTACTGTAAACAATGTGGAAATTATTATTAAAAATTTTGTTCTTCTACTCCTACCACCCTCTTGACGGGTTTCAAAAAGTCAGCCCAGGATTGAGCCCATCCCACTTTTTGCTGAAAGTTTCTAAATACCGAATTCGATTCTATGATTTTAAAAGTTACATTTTATAATGAACGAACACACACACACACATATATATTTACAAAAAACCAAGGGCACATTCTATGTATATGCAGTCAGAAAAATGCTTATTATGAAAACTCCCAACGCCAGCGAGATCCTTCGGTTCAACGACAGCGAGGACCCTCAACTCATGTGCAGGATGTAATTTCTGTATAAAGTGTTAAAATAAATAAAAAAATTATGAAAACTTAATATGTTTTCTAGGAATTCCATAAAATATAAGAATGCATTGTCTGTTATTTTAATTTCAAAATTTTTAAATCACATTCTCAGAANGCGGTTCATAATATTTAAATCTAAAAGTCATTAAATTTAATCAGTTTTCAATTATTAGAATTTTATTTAAACCTAATTTGAATACTGATTATCTGTATGTAATAAATTAGATTATTTTTTGGTCTTCACTACATTACTAAACATATACATGTCATATACGCGAGGTAAAAAAAAAAAAAGAAATACAGATATTTGAATCACTTACAGGTGCAATCAGTGCGATGGCCGCCACAACCAGGAATCCAGCTTTTATGTGCATCATAGGACCTGTGGAAAAGCGAAAAATAATATAAATTAAAAACTGTCCATCACAACAACAACACAATTTAGAAATTAATTTCTAATAGTGTTGTTAAGGGATAGATGTAATGCGAGATTGAGCCAGTTAAGAGGGAAGCTTTCTTCTTATTGGAGAGTATTGAAACAATAACCAAGAAAAGTATTCAATCCTTGGTTACTTTCATAACTGTCTTGATACTTCCTAGAAAGTCTAGGTCAGTCCTACATCGTGTTTGGAAAAGCCCCTCGCGCTGGAGCTGAATTGCCTAAGAATATCCCATGTTTAATCAAAGGAGACAAAAATGTGAGTAAATGACAAATTATTCCTTATTATTGCAGGATAGAGCAATGAGAGTAAAAGGAATGACCACTAAACATGACTATGCTGGCAGAAAAGGAAGAAGAACTTACGAAGATGCATCGTAATTATATTCCTAAATATTTTCTTCATTCCGGGTTTTTATTAAAATGTTATAGAACATAAATTTTAAAAATTGAATTTCGAAACTGATAAATCTTAAAGTTTTCTTAACTCCAATGCAAACAAAAATATTAATATTAATATATTAATACATTTTGGNATAAATTCCTTAAAATACCTTTTATTTTCGCTATAAAATTAGATTTTATGCCTAATTTCTTTTATACATAACAATAACTGGAGGCTAGTAACGGACTAACATGGATTGGTGGTCCAACTCCAAGTCCCTAGTTCAGGTATTGGAAACATTACCTTGTTAATCCTACTATACATGTGGACTCAACACTTTTCATAAAATAGTGATTTATAACTGATAATAATGTATAATATATAAATTACGTGTAATACATGACGTCCCAAATACGATTTATGCTTAGATTTTTTATTAAAAAATATAGTATTCTATTCTATCTTCTGAACGCATGCGTACTGCATCTAGCGATAAATGACTGGAAGTGAAGGAGCTTTGCGTAAAAATGAAGATTTGCATTTTGCGAGTACAACGATTTTTGGGGATAGTACAATTTCTCAAATTGTATAACCTTTCTGTGTTCCCTTTTTCATGTTAGCAGCTTTACGCAAAAGTAATATAAAATAATATAAGTGTTAAAATTATGCTATGCATAAATATATACATAATTTTTAAGCTTCTTTTTATGAAAACATTGGATAAGTTCTTTAATATCTAATTTTAGTCGAAGTTGAGAAGGGAGGGAGGGTAGAAGGTGGATCTAAAGTTATAATCGCAGTATGTTCATTATGATTAGTGTTGAGAAATTATTTATAGGATATAATAGTTATACAGTTTAATTTTCCATAATTTATGTTTAATAATATTTATTCAGATGAATTACTCTGAGTGATTGGACGCACCTTGGTTAGGTCATTTCCTAACTCTCACTATGCCCCTAACTCATAGCATGGGGAGTAAATAANAAATTACAGAATGGCCTGTCACACTCTTGTCGAAGTTCCGGCAAGAAGTCTGCTCTAGATCTCAAGTACATATCATGAGGTTACTTACATATGAAGAAGTGATCATTTTCCGTCACGACTAGAAACTTTTAATAAACAAGTATCATCTTGGGCATAGAAAATGCGTTTGAATGAACCTACAGGAAGAGGAGGAGGATGAGGGATTCCGGAAGACTGTAGTTACTAGGGGCCTAGCATCTGAGTCACCAAAAAATCAAGACATCAGGAGGAAAATTATAAAAAAAAAACAATTTCTTGAACATGCCTATCTCCCTTATGAAATTCATTACTCCGGCTGTATGGACTTCGTTATTTCCCAAAAGAATATTTTAATTCCCGGGAAACAGAGTGTTTAGCTCTGGTCGTGGAATATGTAGGGCATTCACAAATTATATGTCGAACTGTCGTGTTGTCACCACAAGCAGCACATGCAGGAGGAAAACCACGCTCAAAAAAATATTCGTGTGTAAACCTTGTATGGCCAATTCGAAGGCGGGACAGTACCACCTCTTCACGTCTGCTGGAGCACAACGATGTCAACCACCTGAGTGGGTTCTGCTTTGTTTCGTGCAATGCTGTTTGGGGGCATTCCATCCAAAACCTCTTCCAGCATTCGTTCTCCTCCCGCACAAGGGGCAAAGATAGCTCACGATGTGTCAGAGGGAGAAACAATATGTCATTTGCTGCCCTGTCAGCCTCCACATTCCCTGAAATACCAGAATGGCCTGGCACCCACACAAATGTAACACATTTGCCCAGCTGATGCAGATCTCTGAGATACGAATGAACCCACAGAATAACAGGGTGGTCCGATCCGATATGTTTTAGCCCCTTTAACGAACTCAGCGAATCGGTACATTTCACCACATTTCTCCAGAAAGCCGAAATAATGAAATAGAGAACCCTACGAATAGCATATAGCTCAGCCGAATAAATGCCACATAGTGCTGGCAACTTATATTTATGGGTTCCTTCTCCATCAAAAAAAGCGCAGGCCACTGTCAATTCATTTTTAGAGCCGTCAGTAAAAATCGTACAGTCATGAGGAACACTGCTGAGGATACTAAGAAGAAGAGTTGACGCTCCGAGGGGACTCAAATCCTTATTAAACATCTTGCTGATTACAATTTTCGGCAAGGGAACTGTCCATGAAGGTCCACTATCGGGTTGAGGAAGAATAGTTCATCATCTAGCATGTTAGTCACACGGGACATTCTCGGACCCAATGGTATGGTTGAAAAAGAGCGAGCAAACTTATAGGAGTCATCCTAAAATGGAGGATATTTGTTGTAACTTTAACCAAAAAAAAAAAGACCGTCGTTCGGGCTTTCTCGTGGGTTCGTATTGGTCTTCAATTTCAGACAAATTGTTTCAAGAACTGGTGTCCCTCAAGGGGGTGTCCTAAGGGCAAGTTTATTCTCTTTAATAACGTGCTTAGTTTAAAACATTATTGAGCTCCATTTAACTCTATGCTCTTTAAACTTAATCTAGTAATTAATAGCATTGTGAGGTAACCCATGACTTACTTGTCAAGAAGAGAAGATTGCCTTTTGTTCGTAATTTTGCGGTTAAATTTGAACACATAATTCATAAGCATAATTTATTGCTACTATAGTCTAATAAGATCGCAGATCCAACACCTTTTAAGCGTTTTTCTGTAAATAAACAGGTAAGGTAATTTATTTTTACTGTATTTTGTTGACCTAAAATTGTAACATGGTCTGCATACAGCCCATGGAGTGGTTCTTAGTTGTGCATAATTATGTATATCGAAATTTTTTTGAGGAAGGGTATGGTTCTTGCTGGAAAGAGAATCTTTCTACCATTCAAATCATAATGATGTAATTGTACAC
The DNA here is from genome assembly GCA_000696205.2 of Oncopeltus fasciatus. Taxonomy (NCBI): domain Eukaryota; kingdom Metazoa; phylum Arthropoda; class Insecta; order Hemiptera; family Lygaeidae; genus Oncopeltus; species Oncopeltus fasciatus. The sequence goes on along the minus strand of KZ808479.1, from coordinate 17,932 downwards.
CTTTTGCTGTTAAATATAGTTCATTTGAAGGGTGTAAAAGCTGTGATCTATTTTAAAGTATGGCGAGTCTTTATATTGCACCCTTCTGTATTTTAAGGGTAATTCTCCCGCTTCTGTGAAGATACTTGAAGTTGGGCTGGATCTAAAAACTTCAGTAGTGATTCCCATTCCTGTGCAGTAGATCGGGTCTGGAATCTAGTGTTCGATAGCTGGCAGAGCTATATATTGCCGGATATGCTTCCATTGTCAAGCTTCAATCGTACTAGTGCACGATTTCACCAGTACGGTCTTCCCACCAATAAGTGTTACTGAGCATTAGTGTGGAACTAGTGCGAAAAAAAGTCTAGTATGAAAAACATTACCAGTATGGGGTATGATTCCTGTGGGCGAACACCAGTCAATTTAGGGCATTTATTTACACAGTCCCTTCCTCCAGTGCATAGCCCTTCAGTGTCTAGTTCGTCCCACCAAACTATTGTTGTGAATTAGAGTAGTTTTCCATCGGTAGATCCTTCTACCAGCCTTGGCTTCTCTTGGGTAATACACCAGACGTTTTGTACAGTAGTGCAAGCACTAATCTGCATTAGGCTTATTCAAGACTTCGTCTGTTTCACTTAATGTTGAGTTTCCCGCAATAATCTGTTCGTGAATCCTAGAAAATGAGGCTCTTCCTTCTCACAAGATTGCTTTGGGGGTGTGTACCAGATGAGCACTTTTAACTCCAGTAGAATTAGAAGAAAAATCATTAGAATCTTATTAATTACTAAAATAAATCTAACAAAAAAAAAGTAAGAGACTAACATTTTTCTCAGTGCACTTCATTAATTATCCTTCCTTTTCTTTTTTTTCAGGAATTTTGCTGAGCTATTTTTCGAATTGGCAGGTTAGAATAAAAACAAACAAAAAAAGAATAGTTAAAAATTAAATTCAGTCATATTGACATCAGGGATGGATTATATTAATCCCAATTACTTATGATTGCAATATTTTTATCTATAACACGAGCCATATGTAACTTAATACGTGAGTGTATCTTTATCTACGCTTACAAAATAACTATACACAACAATTGTTAAATGATAATATTTTTAAATATGTTGAAATTCGCTAGGATGACCTCCTCCTAGATGATATTAAAACATTAATTGTATTTCGGTTGTCGTTGGGTACAACATACTTGATAAATCATTGACCAATCAAAACTTCATAAAAATTCTACTGTACTTTTGGAAACAAATTTAATAAATACACAATGAAGGCCAGTGATTATATCTGTCATTATTTTTGAAATAGAAAACAAGGAAAAACTTTTAAAGGCCAGAAAATAAAGTATGTTTCCTTGAAATATGCAACAGCTGATGAATTTAAAAACCTGATCGATGACAAGGGGCGGAAGTGAAGCTGGACTAAAGCAACTTTTTGAGGCTTTTTTTTTTTTACAAATTAAATAACTCCAAATTAACTTCAAGTGCCCTGTGGTAAATACTTGAAGCGGTAATGACAGCTCAAGTTAAAATCCAGAGTTTGGTAGTTAGGCATTCAATTGTCCCTAAATATTACAGCTCACCTGATCAGCCCCAACAGACATTCCTCCACTCTTGGAAGGACTCCACTCACAGGACACGACTCAGCAGGCTTCTCCCACTTTTCTCAAAGTAATCTCATATTATTTTATCTTCAGTTATATTTTTAATATAATGTTTTTCTTATATTATCGAAATTCAATCTTAATAGCTAATCAAAGAAAATGTATTTCTAAATATCATTTTTTATTTTATTTTTTTTTTTTAACAGAGCAGAAGTATGAGAAGAAAAAAATGTTATTTTCATTAAAAGTACTAAGTCATACTGAAGTTAATATTCCTACTCTTAAGGGGTTTTGCCACCAAATCCCCTAGAGTAGATGGAGTTTATTTTAACTGTTACTTTTAAAAAATCCATTATATTTTGTGATTTGTAGTTTACGAGATTCCTTTTTTAGTTATCATTAACAGATTGTCTTTTGTAAATCAAGAGTTTCTGACAAAGTAAATAAATCGGCGAACAGATAAGGGAAGGGATATTATGTAGACATGGTTTTTTGACAAAGGGGTCGTTTTTAGAGGAGCCGAAAATAAAGAATCTGTATCGCCAAACGCTATTATTTTTTCTAAGATGATTTTAGTTGGGGTTCGGTCAAGGTAGATCCAAAAAACACAAATTTAAAACATGTATTTTTTAATAAAGGATTATCTGCCAACGTTTTGGCTTACATTGTAAGCCATCTTCAGGGCTATCATGAAGATGAGAGAGGACGTCCTGTCCCTGAGTCATAGAAATGTGAGCTATTATTTTTTGTGATTTGTAGCTTATGAAATTTTTTTTTTGTCATGATTAACAGATTGACTTTTTTAAATGAAGTGTTCTTTTAAAGTAAATTAATTGGTAAACAGATAAGGTGAGGGATATTATATAGATAAGGTTTGACAAAGGGGTATTATGGATAGTTGACAAAGGGACTGTTTTTAGAGGAGTCTAAATGATTTTTATTATTTGAAAAGATCAAAGGTAATGTTGTATCTCTTGTTAGAGACTGTCCAACATCGTATTGGCCAGAAAATCAACATGTTCGAATGTGTCGCTGAGTGTCAGAATAACCTCAGTATAAACCTATAAAGTCCGGCTTTATGAACACAATTACACAGCTGAGGTTGAAGATTCCAGAGTTGAAAGATGAAAAAGCAATTTAGTAGTCGTTCCGAAACCCCCATCACTAATCACTCGTCCCTGGAGAGATAGATCAATCATAGCATGTTATGCGTTGACTTACCAACATTGTCGTTAGGTTTGTCTTCGGCTCACCTAGGAATTCCCGGGTAACCGGCCGGTATACAGATTTAAAGTGGTTGTTTCCTTCCTACCGCAGACTTTACTTCCTTGGTTCCTTCCTTTATAATACTGTCTCCACACATTCTCCTTCTTACATTTAAGAACTCCTTAACTTCACCTCTTCAGTCCGTTCACGCCACACTAGATCTCGTACCTCTAATCCTTACACTCCCTCTTATAGAACTACTTCAGAAAAGGCCTTATGTAAAATTCACTTAAAGTTATTCAACGGGACTCTGTTAGTCCCAGAACAAAGTTTTCTTCTTCTTCTCATCTTTAAGTTTTTGTTATTGCCAATAATTTCAGGGATTGTGGAGTAAGGAGTTTTCGACGTAATAGGGTGCATCAACTATGATTCTTAGGATTTTTGATTGAAAGGACTGTTTTCTTTAGATGTTGGATGGTTTAGCAGTCCCCCACAGTTCGACTCCATACTCCCAGATAGGTCTCAGTAAAGTCTTACAAATGGTAAGTTTGTTGGTCACAGTTAAGGTTGACTACGGCTTAGTAGCTTGTAAAGTTGTCCAAATCTCCTATTTAGCTCCTGTCTTTTGATTTTTGTATGTGAATTCCCTGTTACACGGGAGTCAAGATGATAGCCTAGGTACCTGACACAATTGGAAATTAAGATAAGGATATCATTGAAGTAAATTCTACCAGGTTGTTTCTTTCTTAGTGTGAACGTAACATGACAGCATTTGCCTTCGTTGACCTTAATGCACCAGCACTGGCACCATCGCTGTATGTCCATAAGATGTCGTTGGAGATTTTGCCTGGCAGTGAGTAAGTCAGTATCGGTAGAAAGGATTGCTTGGTCATCTTTAATAAAAAAAAAAAAAAAACGATTTGGTTTTTTTATGCTAAAAGTCTCTATTCTCATGCAATATGTATTTCTCAAAATAGCTTGATTATTTTTATTGAGCAATCTTTAAGAGCAATTTCTTTTGAATAAGAATTTTTTTTTCTACTTCTTACAACTTTTGTCAATTGTATGCAGTTAAAACTGTTTCCTAAATATTTATTTACTTATTCTAGTAAATATATAGCATTACTTATTGTACAATGTATTGTAACCTATAATGATTTATGTGTGGCAAACTTCCTTATACTCTACAGAAATAAAGGTTCAATTTCTTTTTACCAAATTATTAGTTACTGGGCATTTAAAGTTAAGAAAATTAATTAATCGAAATGTAAATACTTTATTAAAATAATTTGATTTTTAATTATTTACCTAGTACAATGCACACGATTATTTTTTTATTATTTTTTTTTTATTAATGCTTTATCTGTTTTTTTCAGAAACAAAGTGTAGATAGAATGACCAACGAGTTAGAAAGAAAAGGAGATACGGAAAATATTGAGAGAGAAGAACCGTACAATTTTTTGGAAGATCCAAAAGTAAGGATTTATAGGTTGCTGGGATGCAATATGAGTATCAAATCTGTAGGATACGGCCTTTATGTTGGTTGTAATCTTATTTCATTAACTTATATGATAACTATTAGCATTTTGACAATAATTTGGTTCAGACAGTACAAGTCGGTGTGGATGAATGTTGCACACATGACAATTCTTTACGTGTTTGCCGTCTTGGCGATTATTTTTCGTCACTTGTCGGAGAAAGAACTCACAGAAATGTCAGTTGTCCTTCGAAGAGGAATATTCACATACGATGAGGCTCACATAGACTATGAAACAGATAAAATTCGAAAAGACACGAAGAAGTCAATTGAGCGCATCATAAGGTATTTCATACCAATTATGAACACCTGCTTGTTCCATTCGGCTATCGTACTCTTTGTGATGAGGAGACTCTTTAGTGAAGAGATCTGGGTCGACGACGGAGTCAATCCCTTCCTTCAAGTACCATTCTACATGCCTTTCAGCACCAGGGGGTACGTCGGCTTCACGTGTGGATTCTTTATCATTACCCTCAATCAAATAGCCCTTATCCTTGTTATCATCAACACTTTCGGCAACTATGTTACCCTAACACTGAGTACTGTAGCCGAAGTGAAAATACTGAACCATATGCTGAGATCACTTGACATACGAGCCTATGCCGAATACACAAGAGGTCAATTTAAAAACAATCAACCTGTTCCACAAAGCCTTTACTCTGACAGCCAGTTCCAGAAATGCCTCTACCAGTGTTTGAGGAGGAACCTTCTTCATCATGAAGCCATAGTCAGGTAATACACTATCATAGTATCATATGATCTATTTCTATTATTATTCTGTAGTATAGATGTTTAAGACATATTAAGTCCTTTAATGCGTTGCAAATTATTAATGGAAAGCATTAAAAAACATTAATATCCAACTAATCATTCAACTAATTAATTTTGTTAAATGTAATTTCTTGAATAGATTGAACATGTCAAAAAGTCCGTTACGAAATATTAAATATGGGCATAAAAAAAATTAAAAAACTAATTTAATGTTCTAAGCAGAAAAAGTAATAGTGATAAAAGGTAATATCTCCAAACTTCAACTGACTTTTGTGAGCTCAAAAGGAAAGAGACAGAGAAATGCGCTAAACCTTTCATTATCGAATCATTAGTGTAGGGGTGTGTGGGGGTAGGGAATTTATGATACTCAGCGTAAAACTATAAGACAGGGTGGTTCTTGAGTATTTTGCCTACGAGAGAAGTGAATACATTTAGTAAAATAAATACAAGGGTATAGAATAAAAAATCTATCTGTCTCAGACAGTTACTCAAACCTGGATCTCCTGCTAGCCGGGCTGGCGTGCTAGCCAATTACACCAACGAGACTAGCCAGATAACATATTAAATTCCCCGCTGGGGAATTATCTGGCTAGTCTCAGGGTATTTTTTTAGTTGGATTTCTTTATTCTATTCTCTTGCATTTATTGTAGAAGATCAATGTGAGATTAAATACCACAACAAATATAATATTTATGAATACATTTAGTTTTCAGCGTATAAAAAGTCAAACAAATCGAGTTAGAGATTTTGAAAATTCTATCTATTTTGTTCTGGAGTGATGTAGTAATTTTAGCAGTTTGATCTGATCCTCGGGAAAAGTTAGCTAAATCGTGGATGAATTGGAAAAGTTTAACCCCTCGAGGAATCTATTTCAAAATTCGTTCTTCTCGTTAAAACATGCGACGGGCTTTTTCCGTGTTTAGGACTCGGGGAACTATCCATGATTCCCGAGTCATAAAATAATAAATAAATTAACCTTAAAAATATATTATGGTTAATAATTAAAAGAAAAAAAGAACAGTGGAGACATTATCTCTTGTATTTTATCAGTGTTATCAGCGGTAGGTCTGTAGGGTGTAACTCTTCCAGGTAGGTCTTCAATCTACTGCGTTCACGATAAGACACATATTAATTACTGAAGTCATTTTTTTTTTTTTTTTTCAAGGTTTAAGAAAAATTATGACTTTTATGTTTCGGGATGTGTATCGAATACCATGTTAATTACGACGTCTCTCTACGCAATATGCATTTGTATTTTATTAGCGGTAAGTAGCAACTATGTTTTTTTAAATAATTTTCCTAACATTTAACTTTAATTTCTGATTTTGCTATTTNACCGCATATTAGGGAATAAATTTAAAATTTAATTCAGAGTTTAGGACTTGCCCTCTTATTTTAATAATATAGAACCTAATATCCAGAACCACCCATACTCTCCTGCGTGTGTTAGACCCTGAGTCGGAAGCAAAGGGAATAATTTTAGATTACACACTTCTTGGCGAACTTCTTTCTTCTTTCTCTTGTACAATGTTATTATGGCACACCCTATATATTCTCCAATTCTCTGAATATTGGAAAGTTTTAGTCTGAATACTTGTCATTTATTTTGTTAATATGTTTAAATAAAGGTTGGTCCGGAATAGACTCGGTCTACATTTTTTAATAGATTTTAATTTTTGTCATCGAGATCTATCCGTCCTTTTTTAATACATTTTATTTATCTGTTTTTTAAATCTGTAATTGTGCAGAGTTGGCCAATCCAAATGCTGCCTAAAAGGATGCGGTTCATAATATTTAAATCTAAAAGTCATTAAATTTAATCAGTTTTCAATTATTAGAATTTTATTTAAACCTACTTTTTATACTGATTATCTGTATGTAATAAATTAGATTATTTTTTTGGTCTTCACTACCTTTAACGTAGTTAATATTTGAAAGTCCACTACTAAACATATACATGTCATATACGTGAGGTAAAAAAAAAAGAAAAGAAATATAGATATTTGAATCACTTACAGGTGCAATCAGTGCGATGGCCGCAACAACCAGGAATCCAGCTTTTAGGTGCATCATAGGACCTGTGGAAAAGCGAAAAATAATATAAATTAAAACTGTCTATCACAACAACAACACAATTTCAGACTAGTCAGAAATTAATTTCTAATAGAGTTGTTAAGGGATAGATGTAATGCGAGATTGAGCCAGTTAAGAGGGAAGCTTTCTTCTTATTGGAGAGTATTGAAACAATAACCAAGAAAATTATCCAATCCTTAGATTCTTTCATAACTGTCTTGATACTTCCTAGAAAGTCTAGGTCAGTCCTACATCGTGTTTGGAAAAGTCCCTCGCGCTGGAGCTAAATAGCCTAAGAATATCCCATGTTTAATCAAAGGAGACAAAAATGTGAGTAAATGACAAATTATACCTTATAGTTGTAGGATAGAGCAATGAGGGTAAAAGGAATGACCACTAAACATGACTATGCTGGCAGAAAAGGAAGAGGAACCTTTGAAGAT